>JANTPZ010090266.1:0-38536 GCA_025593235.1 Vachellia pachyceras | reverse complement strand
CACGTTGGGGTGAGGGTGGGCAATTGCCCCCCCTCAATTTTTCGGGGTATATGTAAATACTTGTTAGATTTTTATTTTACACCCACTGATTTTTAATATTTGAACCCACTCAAATTATTTACACTTG
This sequence comes from Vachellia pachyceras, assembly GCA_025593235.1. Taxonomy (NCBI): domain Eukaryota; kingdom Viridiplantae; phylum Streptophyta; class Magnoliopsida; order Fabales; family Fabaceae; genus Vachellia; species Vachellia pachyceras. The sequence continues at coordinate 38,409 of JANTPZ010090266.1, read as the reverse complement.
TAAACTTGTTGTCATTGTTTGAAAATAAAAAATTACCCCCACTGGTCCAGGGTCCTGGCTCCGCCACTGCTTGATACAAGAGGCAATTAATTTTTTCAAGAAGTTAATAAAGTTAGATATAAAGTACTTAATGATAACATGTATTTTAAAAATATTTATGTGCGTATTATATTATATATCATGTTACAAGATAGATTAATTAATTGAAAGAAGAATGATAAATATATTAGTTAATCAACTTTCTCTATTTCCCAAAAAAATCAACTGATTATTATGTTAAAGGCTGATACAATAAATGTTTCATTTTTTTCTTTGAAATATTATTATGTATCAGTTTATAACTTACATAAATTAATATAAAAAATTATAAATATAACTTTTTTAAAGTAATTTATTTACTTTTCTTAACATCTTATAATTTATAATAAGGATCAGAGTTAGTGCTATATATGATATCTCTCGTCCTTGCTTTAATAATCTGCTTGCCTTCTCAGTTTTGGTCGTTGCTGATAAACTATACATTGGATCCGTTTGAAAATGCGGTAGAGAATTATTTTTACACAAGTTGAGGTAAATATGTAAAGGAGATTTTCTCATTTTACGAAAACATACTGGCTTCGTTTGGAAACCCGTTGAGAAAACGGACACAGATTCCGAGGTACTTTATGTGAGAGGAATTTTGTCTCGGCTTGCGTGAGAATGGATTTTGGGAGCCAAAACGGCATTCCTAACGGAATACCAAACGCAGCCACTGTTAAATGTGCTTTTGGCTCCCCTTAACGTTTTGCCAAATAAGCTTATTGATGAGATGCGCTTCCTCTGGACTTAATTATAGACCATATAAAGCAGTATCAATGTAGCCAGAGTCCTTTATAGTGAGTAACACATGAAGTCTCAACACAATTGGAAAACAACAATGACTATTTGTTTAAACTTAATTTTTTGCATACACATGCATCCTTATATTAAGCAATTATAATTACGTCAGAGATACCGTTGGACACTGAACAAGAATATCTCTTATGATTAAAATTTAAATATTGATTCATTAAATTCGAGAAAATAACTCATCCCATTTGATCCAACCTCCTATTGAACAAATTTAATTACTTTATAGGTATGCTCAAGTTGTTTTATTTAGATAATCCCAATAGTGAAGGAGGTTATGAGATTTTGTTATACTATCTACAGTTTTTAATGTAAAAATTAATTGACTATTATTGAAAAAGTAAATAACATTAAATACATAGTTATAAAATATTTATATTTATAATTTTTAAACTAATTTACTTTACTTATCAACTGATATATGATCTAAATAAATAAATATTTTTAAACTGTATAATTAATTTTTTTAATTTCTTTAATAAAAGTTATCTCATTCTTATTATGCTTACGAGTGAAGGCAGTGTACGGTGATAATCGTGGTGTGGGCCAATATCCTCCCGGCTGATCAGTCTGTGACTGTGTGTCTCGCTTTATCCTACAAAACAAGGACGTGGCCTACATAATCATGATGCAATGCTCCCCCTTCAATAGTTCATATTATTCTTTTATTCAATACTTATATACGGATACGTACGTATGCATAATTATCAAATAGCATCTCTCTGCGTATCATATATACACGTATGTAAATGCATAAGGTCCAGACAAATCCATAATGACCACAAGTCCACAAGTATCAAAGGACCCCCGAATACCTCCATGCACTAAAGACAAAAGACAAACAGTGTACTTATGAATTTGATTGGAGAAAAGAGATTACTGATTTCGAGAAAAATTTATAGATTTCGAGATTTTTTTATCAATTTTAAGATATTTATGGATTTCAAGATGTTATTTATTTTGACTTATGTATACCATTAGAAGAAAGATTTTTCAAACATATACATAGTCTTTTAAGATATCATATTATAATTATTAACCACATAACCCTACCTGTATATATATATATATGTATGTATAAGATATGTTGTTGCCTTCAATATGTATCATTTTTCCTTTTGTTTTCTTAATTATTGTTATATGTTATCCTTCAAACATGGCACGGCTCTCCTTCAATTATTTTCAGTCCTTATGACTTTGCTTCAAGGGATCTCTTATGCCCGGGAATAGCTTGCTCGTGCGATATATATGTGTATATATATATATTGACTCATAAAATTCTTAAACCAGTAAAAAGTATATATGAATTTATGAATCATTATTATTCCATAAAATTGTGCGCATACATAGATCCATGAAATCTTTCCATGGTGATGCCAACAGGATTGTGCACTCGAAAGGCGGAAAAAAAAATCATTTCAAAAGGACGCAAGGACATGAATAAAATTACTAGATAGAATATATACACCACTGGCATGAAAATTCAAAATTGGAATAAATATCTATACTTTGAAAAGGTAGTAGAGAATTATTTTTATGCAAATCGAGTTAAATATGTGGGTGAAATTATCTCATTTTACGGAAAAATACTGTTAAACGTGCGTTTGATTTTTTCAAACGTTATCACAAACAAGCCCACTATTTGCCCTTCTAATTTAAAAAAAATAGAGAATGTTTTATATATTTTATATTATCAATTACTTATGACCGATATCCTTGCATGAGTAACAACTAAATTCCAATTTATGCTATTGCTAACATAGATCACGTATTTACCAACTGATCAGTATAATTAATTACTCCTCGCGTCTTTAATTAATTTCAATTAACTTATTTGATCGAGTAGATTAAAAATACCAGTTAAGTTAGTTAATATGTATGATATTTTTTCTAAAACATCTCAATTATCTACCTTAATTGCCTCTCTCTTTCACTTCTATTTGATTATTGTTAGAAAATATCAAAGGTTTAGTTTGAAAAAAAATTAATAAACATTTGAAATAGGTCTTACATCTAATATCAACATCAACTTTTCGATTATATCACGTATTAAAGACCAGAATATATATTTAACAATATTTATAAAGTAATGGTATATTATTAATGTGATGCTTCAATATTATAGAATCAATTTACAAACAAAAGATTTAGTTAAATTAATAGGAAAAAGTTAAATAGTAATGCATTTTTTTAAAGAAATTAAAAATTGAGTCGTGATGAATTAAAATTCAAATTGGCTAATTCATCATAATGTAGCTGATTAAGATTCAAATATCTGCGATTAGATATGCCTATATTTAGTATCCGACAACACATCAAATATAATTGTTTTGCGGTATGATAATACATTTGCTTAGAAAAAATGATATTAAAAATGGCATAATATATATACTTCATGTGTATGATGTTTACTTATATTTTTGTTATTACGTTACTTTCTAAACAATAATGCGAGTTTAGAATCCGAATATGGCCATGTGGTAAGCTTGAGAGCAGGACCATCAATATAAAGACGGTGACGTCTTTTCTCTTGAAGTGGCAACTAACAGAATTTAAAGTGACAAAAGAAAACAGTAGAGAGTTGCTATCCAACTATATATGGTCCCTTCATCCACATGGTTTTGTGTTTCAAATTGCTAAAAACAATAATTAACACTGTTGTTTTCCCTCTTCGCTGCATTTCCATTTATTCCGATTTCAAATCATCGTCGTCATTCAGATTATCTTAATTTCAACGATATAGACTTATGTTTTAAGGTGGGGCAACTATCCATAGTTTAATTAAACAATCCAGTTCTATATATAATATAAAACCATCCAAAAGCAAATTAATTCAACACCAGTAACATCGCCACCCTCCATTTCTCTCTTCTCTCTATATATATATATACATACGCGCGCGTGTATGGTTATATAAGAGTTGTATTGTATTAATGTATTTCCTTATAAAACCATATACTTACGTACGTTTAACGGTGTTTTTCGACAAAACGAAATAATATCATTCATATATTTACTTTAACTGGCGTAAAAGTACTTATCTACTACGTTCCCAAACGAGCACAATAACTTCTTGATATATATTCCTATGATCCTATTAATGGGACAGGGATGGAATTTTTTTAAATTTATTGTATGGCTGCTCGATACTATCTCTAATATACTGTTCTTAGACTTTTCAGAACCATTCGTTCTTACTGAAAAGAGTAAAGTGTGAAACTTATTAAATTTTAAAATTGAGTTAGCGCCGTTTTAAGGCTTTTCTTAGTTATAATAAAATATTTTAGAAATATCTTGTAAATAGAAACGTATATAAAAGTTGTTTACAATCATGTCATCTTTGTATAATTGACTGCTCTTTAAATCTTCACTGACGATCTTGTTGCCATATTGGTTCGCTGCCCAAGTTAGGTAAGTTATCTAATTGATTCGACGTTAACGAGAGGAAATTTGATTTGCTTACTCTTCAAGATAATATATATATATATATATATATATAAACAGACTCTGTATTTCCAAATACAATATCTCGGAAATATTTTTTTACAATTAATCAACTCGTCTGTCAAACAACTGGGGAGGATATAATCTGAGACAGATCGAGATGAAAAATCCAAAATTGATAAAAAAAAGGGGAAAATTGCATTTAGGTCCCGCGATAGTGAATTAATTACTCTAAGATCTCAAGAGGTTATTGATAAGAAGTTAAGGAGCACCATTAACAAGTGAAACAGCTATCATTAATAACCTCTTGGGACTTTAGAATAATTAATTCATAACAGAACTTTAAAGTAATTCTCCCACTAAAAAAAGATAACTTTTTTGTTTCATCAATCTTTCACGTGATATGAGTAAGCAAAAGAAGATACAGGATGTAGATGTTGGCACAAACCCAGCTGATGCTAAATCATTCTCTCCTTTTAATAGTTATCTAAATATCACACTATCATGCATTTAATTCTTTTAATAAAAATTATTACTTTCTCAAATAGCGACTTAGCGTTAATATTAACAAATGTGTTCTCACAAAAACAAATATTAACAAATGTGCTTTCATATTACCTCTCTTATGATTATGTGATTACTTATCATCTTAATCAACAGCTTATTAGTGCTTTCATATTCTAAAAAGTTCGTTCAAAATAAATGCACTTTTGAGCTCTGGCCATCCAGTTCACTGAAGCCTTACCCAGATCACACCCGATCCAACCAAGGTTATGCACCTAGTTGTGGTAGATGAGTCTCCCAACGAGAATTTTTTTGCATATGCTGAAGCTCGAACTTAAGATCCTACTTGAACAAAATCAAGCTGCTTACTACTCGAACCAACCCTGTTAGTCGCATTTGAGCTTTTGATGGCAACAACGTGGGAGAAGCTGTTGGATTCGGAGCCGGCACAATCTTATCCGGACCCATAAACCCGGACCCATCACATGGGTCTGTGTCCGATGCTCTGGGCCCATCCATGTAGACAAACAATGACTTGACTTCGTGTGAAACAATAATTTTGAGAATATTATAGGATAGATGCTTGTTATGTAGAAAAGTTGTATGTATCTAGGATGTAAGAATGTAGTTTATGTGATCGATGTTGACAAAATTAAACTAAAGAATAGTCAAATTTAAGTACTCGCATAACTTAAAAACATTCAAGCGCGTGCGCGCACACATGTATAAATGGAACTAATCACATTCTTGATAAATAAATCGTATTTTCTAACGGCTTTACAACAACAAATTGAGTAGCTAGGCTGAAAACAAGTGAAGTTAGTACTAACATGTTCTGTGTTCATTGTTTTTGTTTGAGAGTTTTGTGTTCAGTTTTTGGAATTTTTTATCACAGATATTAGGCTTGTTTGGGAACTCCGTTTTCAAAACGGCACACACAAGCCGAGATAAAACCATCTCAAAATTCATAAAAAACATCTTTAAATATGTAAAAATCATATCGAAATCTATAAAAACCATGTTTAAATCCGTAAAACCATCTAGAAATCCGCAAAATCATCTTAAAATTCGTAAACTCATTTCTCCCAATAAAACTCTCTTCTCTCCCAAACACACCCATTACATCGCGGTGAGTTTAATTGGTTGATATCAATATACTGGCTGAAAAATATCTAGTCAATATTATCAAACAGTAAGTTTCAATCATACATACAGAGACGCAACTGTAAAATTCTGCATGGTACATTAAGCTGTTTTTAGGCAATGTATACTACAGACAGTGTAAAAAAAAAATCATTCATTTGCGGGAATGAATTGAGCTAGTTGCTTGTCACCAAAAAAAATATTGAGTTGCAGTATAGTTTTAAAAAAAGAAAGAAAAGGATAGTTTTTTCTGAATATATGCAAAAAATTGAAGGGAAAAAATGTCATCCACAAGATTAAATTATACAATAATACTAAAGTTGCAAGTAGCAGTCGCAGACAAAAAGATGAAAACAAAATCTCATTCAAAACTCTAATAATAACAATCAAATTGTGGTGGAGATGCAAGCCTCTTGTTTCATACAGTAGGATTCTCTGGGCACTTCCAAAAAAGGCAATATAAAATGGTCCAAAATCAAAATCCCCTTACAAGGTGCTCGTTCCCGTTCAAATAATTCTCATCTTTTCACACAACACATGCCTACTAATATCCTTGTTCAGCTTTCTGCAGTTTCATCATCATTCCATGTTTCACTAAACCACCAGCTCGCACGTGACACTGTGCTTCATTAAAGCTCCAGCGGATTCTAGCCATATAAGAGAGTGTGTGCGGGTGTGTAGAGAGATACACAGACGAAGGAGTGTTTAACTATTAAGTTGGTGGGAAATCTGGGAATAGATATTATTGATGCTTGCGGTGTCACCTTTGAGGGGAACCAAAGATGAGATTAAAAGCGCGCAAGGAGAGATGGGTGATTTCTCATCAATCGCCGGAGAAGATGACGAGTTTGGAGAGTTTTCCGATGGGAATTTGTTGGAAAGCATCAACTTTGATGATCTTTTTGTCGGCATCAACTTCCACGCCGGAGATGAGTTGCCGGATTTGGATATGGGACCGGAAATCCTCTCCGAGTTCTCCATGGAGTCGTCGGAGAACATGAACTACTCGTCCTCGCTTTCAGTGGAGAATAATGATAATAGAGCTGATCAACACCAGAACAGTCCTATAACTGGGAAGGAAGAGGAGGAGGAGGAGGAAGATTGTGATAATAAAGTTTCTTCAGCTTGGGCTTCAACTTCTGGGTCAAGTAGAGCAGAAGAAGAGACGGTGAACAGAAGAGATGAATCTACGACGACGACGAAGAAGTTGAAGCCATCGACGAAGGAAGGTGAGCGAAAGGGAAGGAAATCATCAGCCCAATCAAAAAATTCACAAGGGAAGAGAAAGGTGAAGGTAATTAACTAACTACTTCACAAACCAGTAACTTTTCTTTATTCCCACACGTCCAAGTCTGAAAGGAATTACAATTAATTAGGTATAGCAAATTTTGGTCTCTGAAGGTGGTCACACTTGTAACAAAAGTTCATATAAATTGGATTTTGGAGAGCGTTGAGATTCTAAAAGATAGATGTAATTATAAATCGTCCATCAATATATAAGATCTTATATCATTAATAAGATTTAAACTCGCAACCTTATAGATTAGAATTAAGTCAATTTCATGCCAAATGGATAGTTGATGGTCATGAATAGTAATTAGGTTTGAGCGTGGAAGAAGTCCATGTGCACCAAAGCTACCCTTTAAGGATCAGTCTCTATCTCAATTATGGGTCTTCTCTCGTGTCAGAAAAGGTGTCAGCTCACGGGTATGCCATGAGACATTAATTAAGTTGCAAAGTAAGAAGGGGGAAAGGTAAGCTAGAGAGAGGGGACAAAATTAATGAAACAAATACATGATTTTCTATTATGGGATGGTGATGTTTAATTAGCGATGTGTGTCGGATGGTGTTGTAGGTGGATTGGACACCAGAATTACACAGGCGATTCGTGAAAGCTGTGGAGCAGCTTGGAGTGGACAAGGCAGTTCCTTCCAAAATCTTGGAGATTATGGGAATTGCTTGTCTAACTCGCCACAACATCGCCAGCCACCTTCAAGTAATTAACTTCTTTGAAATGAACACAAATATATATGGGAATTGCTTATCCTGCATAATGCATATATCATATATACATGTATATATGCATGCAACTAGTGGCGAGAGAAAACTGTGTACTGCTGGATTTATTTGTCGTATAATATATATCCAGTGGGGATATTCAAGAGTTAATTTTGAATACGAATTGATTAATGTGCAGAAGTATCGATCGCATAGGAAGCATCTGCTGGCGCGTGAAGCAGAAGCAGCGTGGTGGAATAAGAGTAGAGAGGTAAGGCAAAGGGTGGCGGTGCCACCCACCGTGGGTTCCCCTCAGATGGCTCCTCCTTCGTCGTCGACAATAACCCAGTATTTTAGACCCTTGCATGTATGGGGCCATCCCACGATGGACCACTACTCCCTCATGACCCACTGGCCTATACATCATCCTCTTTCACATCCAATGACACCGCCGGCCTGGCCATACCCAACTGCTCCGCCACCTCCAGCCCCTTCATTCTGGCACCCTCATGGCCACCACCTGCAGGTTAAACTCACCTATTTTACAACATTATAATCTTAATTGATGAGGAGAATAAGGATATGATATTTGAATGAAGTGTGAAGTATATTCCTTGTTAATGCAGGCCGATCCGAAAGCACTAACCCCAGGAATAGGAAGTGCATATTGTTTTCCCCCACCAACACATCTGACTACTACGGTAAATTAATCTTTTTCCCCAACAATTCCATGTACAGTTTTGGAGCCATTCAAGTTGTCTTGTTCTTGGAAAATTGGATATTCTTTTAGACAGCATTACCACGTAAACTGCTGTCATATTTAATTACCAAGACAAAAAACTAGTACGCATATGTGTGTGCATGTGTGTGTGTTTCTTTAATTTCGCAATAGGGGAAATGAACTGAATATGGTCGATATTGATGGTTCATGCACGCAGGGATTTGTATCTCCACCTGTCCCTGGCATCCCACCCCACGGCATGTTCACGGCTGATCCCGACATCGGATCTCCCACCGGAAAACCCACCTGCCCGTGGCCAGTCTTTGACTTCCACCCGGTATATAACTTCTCTTCTCTATATATGAAAAGTTTTAAGAGTATTAATTAATTGATTAGGTTAATTAATGATGATTTGATTACTAATGTCTGTGACACAGTCAAAGGAAAGCATAGACGCAGCACTTGGTGATGTTTTATCAAAACCATGGCTGCCACTTCCTCTTGGCCTTAAAGCCCCGGCGATTGATAGTGTGTTGAGTGAATTACAGAGACAAGGAATTCCCAAGATTCCTCCCTCTTGTGCTTGACCCACCAAAATCCCTAATTCGACGACCTCACTTCTTTAATATTACATGCTCATGTAATTAACATCTGATATATATATATATATATTACCATGCTTCCTTTTTCATCTATATATACTTTTTGTTTCCCCCTGAATAAGTGGGGAAACCGGAAAAGAGTGTATGAGCGTTATTGATTTATGAATAAATGCTGCACTAGTTAGCCAATTTACTAACATAAGGAGAACGACAATATTCTCAAGAAATGAAAATCTTGGAGTGAATTTTTTTTTGCCTAATCTTCTTTCATGACCTCGAGAGCCGATATTCTTTTTTCCTCATCAGTATTATCAAACCACCCATATTTAAAAACCATATTCTCAATAAGGTTTCGAAAGCTGTTTGTATCGAGACAGGATGTGCATATCTTGCCTAGATGTGTTTGGGAAATCTGTCGGAAGAAAGGATTTATGGCTTCCGAGATGATTTTATGGATTTGATCGATATGGTTTTACAGATTTCAAGATGCTTTTGTCTTGACTTACGTGCACCATTGGGAAAAATGAGTTCCCAAATAAGCACATAATATGTTCTAGTTTTTATTTTTGCTTGGGCTCATGCCCCGACTTGTAATAAAAAAAACCACATCTTTTTTATTTGATTAATATTCCAAGTTAAGTCTAATTAGGATCATCAGAAACACAATGCTTGTAATAAGCTAGCTTTTAACACAACTAAGTGCGAGCTCCTAACACAGTTATTCATGTTTAATTTGATTGTTATTTATTTATATGTCCTCGTGTTTAAATTATATTGGGCACATATTAATGAATTATATGTCCTCAATTCTTTAATATATTCACTATAGAAAACATGTAATTGAGAAAATTTAAAAATAAATAAATATGGGCATCAGAATGTTAGCTCATCAATGTTATAAGTAACTCAACTGATCATACATAGCTTAGTCAGAAAGAAAACTCTGCGCAAGTCCTTTTTTGAAGCTAACTCCGGCTGTAAATATATGGTTACGTATTCGGTTGGAGCTAATTCAATGTTGTAAAATGATTCAAAACCTTTCAGGGATATTTATAGATAGGGTTTTCAGAGTCTAGGAAAATAAAACAATTACTCAGTTTAATCCTAAATGTAAGATTCTTTTTGTACAATAATCTGCACTATGAAAATAATCTTATATTTAGAACTAGATGGGTATTATACTAACTTTGTTAGGAACAAGCGCTTACCACTAGGCCAAAAGTTATAGCTGTTAGTCAAGGCGTAACTCTATTTCCTTAACCCACAGTAGAGTAGCCACCCAAGCGTCAAGTTTCGACTATAACTTGGCCCCTCGGGCCTTCGCCATGGGACAATTGATACCACACATTGGCCAACAATCTCCCCCTCAGCAATTGTCCTGCTGGGAATCGAACCCATGACCTTGGCTCTGATACCAATTGTTAGGATCAAGCGCTTACCACTAAGCCAAAAGCTATAGCCGTTAGTCAGGGAGCAACTCTATTTCCTTAACCCACAGTAGAGCAGACGTCCAAGCGCTATGGTTTGACTATGACTTGGCCCCTCGAGCCTCTGCTATGGGATAATTGCTGCCACACCTTGGCCAACAAACTTAACACGCACAAACAAACTTTCTAGTTATTTGTCATTGTGTCTGTTTGGGAATGTGGTAGAGAAGTAATTTACGCAAACCGAGGTAAATATGTGAAGGAGATTATCTCGTTTTGCGGAAAAAAACTATTGAACTTGTATTTGACTTTTTCAAACGCTCCAACGAATAAGCCCATTAATTTTTGTTATTGCTTTGGAATGTTGTCGAGTTTTGCATGGTATATTTAGAGCTTGTTTGGAAACTATTTTGAAAATAGCTTTTACAGATTTCGAGACAAAACGTAGGTTTTGGAGAATAGATTTTGGAAAATAGCTTTTACAGATTCCAGGCAAACATAGGTTTTGAAAAATGATTTATATTTGAAAAATTATTAGCTTTTTACGGATTCGGAGGCAAAAAAGTTGGGAGATGAAATAGTAAAAAAGTATGAAAGAAGAAAGAGAAAGAAGGGAAAAAGTAGAAAAGATGAAATAGGAAAAAGAGGAAAAAGCACGGAAAAGAAAACTTAGGTTTCACACCGAGATTTTGTAACCAAAATAGCTTTTCTGAAAATTTTTTATGCTTGGACAAAACATGGTTTTAAAGTAAAACCTATATTTTGAAGTAAAACCTATGTTTCAGGAAGAGGAGGTAAACAAGCCTTTAATTTCACTAGTACCTGGTGCCTTAATTAACCGTTCATTCCCACATGAATCAAGGTAAAATTACAAAAGAATCGATCTACATGCAGTGGGAAAATTAATTAGTGATAGAATGTGGATCGATTGGGCAAGCAAACGCCAAAATGTGACCAACGTACACAATAAGGTCTTATTTCTTTGACATCTTTATAAAACATCAAGACAAAAACCTATCATGTCCAACAGTTGCACCATGAACAAACAAGTGCAGAGATATAAACATGAAATATTTAAGTAAACCCCATGTTTTCTGTAAAAGCTTACAAAAGCTACTTTGAAAGGTACGAACTGAGGCTTGGCGTATTTTACTAGTGTAAGCTGAAATATATAGAACTGATGACAGGTACCTGAAATATTTAAATTGTCTGTTTGGGAACGCGATAGAGAAGTACTTTTACGCAAGTCGAGGTAAATATGTGGAGAAGATTATCTCGTTTTACAATGTTGAACATACTTTTGGGGGAAAGTGAAGCTTTACCAAACAAGCCAAAATTTCTATGGAAATGTTTGCTTAGAAATAATTGATCGTAAATTATCAATTAACCTATTTTGGGCCACATCATGAGTGTTAACTAATGAAGATCTGATCGAATGATAAAAATAATTAAGTTTAGTGAAAAAAGATACAAAATCTAAGACCACTTAATCAGTTGACGAGTTCAGATAAATTTTTAAGTAGATTAAATTGATATACTGTATCATATTAATACATTAATATACTACATTTCATCATTAATATAATATAAGACATGACTAACTAGCTAGAGAGATTAAGAAGTCTAGCTAAATAAAGTACATAATCATAAAATATGTTACATGATTTTTCTAAAATACTTATATATATAATTAAATTGTATATTAATTTATAAATGAGATAGATTGGTTTAAAGAAAAATAATAAATGTAAATATTTTAATCCTATCCAATTAGCTAAACAGATAATACGGTAGTGTTATTACTGGAGAAGGAAGAAAAACAGGAGAGTATAATACACGCGCGAATTGGGCACATGGGGGAGACGGAGACTTGGAAGGTCAAATCAGAGGAGGAATATGGGGGGGCCCGGGGGGCATGCGGTCCCCCACAATCAGCAAGTGATGAATTGAAATCTTGAAATGAGACCATGAAAACTACCACGTGATGTTGACACGTGTCAAGGGTCAGCCGAGTCAGACAGCCCTGCCGGGCTGGGGCCCACGCTGGAGCTGCATGCGCCCAGTCCAACGCTAGGGACATCGCCATGACGTGGCACCGCTCGTGAATCAATAAAATGATTCAAAGGCAATCCGGAATCTAACCCTTGTTCCCCCGAATTGATTTTGATGGAATTGGAAGTAGAACTGGAACTGAAAATGAAAGTGGAAATAAGATTAAAAGTATGTTTGGTATGCGAGAAAAAATGAATATTATTTTAATGTGAAAAGACTAATACATTTTATAGAAGAAGTGAGTATGATTCAAAGGCAATCCCAAACCCTAACCATTGGTGTGTGGGGGCTCTAATCGGCATCATAAACATTAACACTCGGTTTCTGTAAGCTCGATGAGCAGGCTAATGAAATAATTTATTTAATCAATTCTTTATAAAGGGCATAATTTCATCGATATTCAAGTCACGTTCATAATCGTTGAAAAGAGTGCGTTTGCTTAGAATTTTTTTAAAATAAAAGTATTTTTTATGTTCATTTTTCACTTGACAAACTCATCAAATATGTAATGTAGCCAAACTTCAAATAATACATGTCAGCCATAGTTGATTCAGCTGGCATTAAGTTGGTTTGCAACTCATAACATCGTGAATTTGAATTTCATCGTCAACATGAGAACTTTGTTTATGGGTAATCTATAAATGCTTTTATAAACCGTCTCTAAACCTTGATTATCGGATAAGCATTATGAAAGGCAATCTATAAGGTTGGTTGAAGCCATTGCTTGCAGAAGTTGAGTCCAACTGTAGCCTAAATCACCCTATATATTGCCAGACTTGTGTCTGTTTACTTTAAAAAATTTGCTATGCACATATATTATTCGGATGAAGCCAATTTTATTCGAAACATTATCAATTATTAAATATGAATACTTATTATAACGAGAATTTGTATCTTACATCATGATATTGTGAGGGACCGATTTCGGGCTTATTTGGATAGCCCATTGAGAGAACGGACACAGATTCCGAGATAAATATGTGAGGGGAATTTTATCTCGGTAAGCGCAAGAATGAATTTTGGTTGCCCAACAAGCCTTTCTTCTGCTAGATTCAAACGTCATTTTACTCTTGTAACAAGGTGTATGTAGTGTGGAGGCCCTTCTTGTGATGATTGGGATAACCCTTCTTTCGTTCTAAGGCATTTATTTTTTCTTGGAGCACAATGATTTCAATCTTGAGTCTGACCATAAATGGTAATTGGGCCAATCCATCTTTAAAAAGAACCGATTCACATTAGGCCCCGCCAGACCTGATTTATAGCACATGAACCTGTGAATCCATAGCCTTCCCTTCCCTTCGACTTTAGAGAAATGTCCAAAAAAAAGAAAGAAAGAAAAAAATATAATAATTTAAAAAGTCACAATAAGTTAATACCATGGATCTACTGTTGTTCCTTATGTGGGAACTTATCATTGCATAATGGAAGGTCTTAAAAAATTTACATAGTAATGGAAAAACCCCACAATAAATTAGCAATACACGCAGATTTATCATATTACTTATATATTGCGGGATTCTTTAGTAACCACGAACTTATAATAATTCTCATTTTTAATGAAGGGGGAGAAAGAGAAAACATGAATCTAAAGTCAAACATGTTTACCAGAGTAGAGGGAGAGCATGTTGAAGATCTCGTTCAGTGTGGAGCTTCAAAAGAGCACTGTATAACCAATGGGCGCTTGGTAGAGTTGGTAAGGACTACTACCAGCATTCCTCAGGCGAGGGTTCGAGCCCTGGGTAGTAACAGCCGCGATAATTAATGCAACTTCAAAGAGGTTGTCCCATTGGTACTTCGCTACCACCGTAAGGTCTCCTCGCGGGGGATTCAGATTAGTTCAGGGCGAGCAATGAACCTAGGATACCCCAGGATACCGGATGGTTTATACAAAAAAAAGAGCACTATATACTGTCTCTGTTTTTCGATTGTCGCTCCGCTCATCACGCCAACGCTCCAAGCTACCACGACTCGTGTCTCCTTTTCATTATTAATCATCTATCTTTAAAAGACACTTCCAAGATATCGTGTGCTGGCGGCAAAGAATTGAAAGTAAGGAGTGTTGAATAGACTAATCCCCTTTCAAATTTGAGACGAACATCACATGGCTTGTTTAATTTATTCACCCAATTCATCATGTGTTGTTATTGATGACTCAAAGCACAAGGTTACTTGATTATTATCGGTGTCTTACTCATATGCATCGTATTCGTGGTACTGATAGATATCATATGTAAGCGTTTCTTTCGATTAGGATTCAAATATTAGTTGTTTGACTAGATCTATTGCACATTGGTGGACCATCATTTCGATGGTCAATGTGTTTCCTTCCCAGGTTTGTTCCCAATCAGTCCTTATTCCAATTAACCGATTAATCATCCTTTTGTTTTGAGTATTATATGTCCATCTTTCATGACGGTGGCCTACCAAAATGAGACCACAATGTACTGCGTTAGTTTCGTTAATCAACATTAGGGGATTCTAGAGAGCTAAAGTGGAAAATGGCACCTTTTATGAACACTTTGAAGTTTCACTCACTTCGATCCACTGATTGGAATCGGGGTTAGTTCCTATGTGATGAAGTGATGTTTAAAAACTCACCTGTATTTAATGTTTAAACATTATCTCGAACATGATTACTACTAAAATGATACATGGACATAGTTACCAAAAAAAAATATTACAAACATCACACATTCTATCACATGTAAAAAATAATTAGGATTTTGGAGGCATAGTGACTAAGATTAGTGTTGATGGAACAAATAGGAACGGGAGCAGGCTGGCATGGAGAGAAACTTGCACATGCAGCATGAACTACTTATTAAAGTGCTGCTAGCCCAACACCAGGCCACCCACTCGCTTCCAATTCCTTCTTCCCTCAATCCACGCACCGTTTCTCGGTTCCACGTCTCATTTTCTCTTCCATACCTACTTTCTCTCTTTCACTTCCAATTAATTTTCACCTTCAACAGTACAATTTAGTCTGTATCATTCTATATTACGAGGTCAGATACTACTAGAAAAATGTCATTTAGCGATGGAAAAATCTATCGTTAAATGGCTATTTTTCATCAAAAAAATTCTATTTAACGACGAAAAATATTAGCGATCCTCATTTTAACGATGTAAAATATCCATTCCATCACTAAATGGCATTATTCTAATAGTAATTCAAATAATGTTCATCGAATCCATTTGAATGGATCGGTATCTCCCCCCATGAATTCTTCTCTTCATAAAGTTTGAGTCCTCAGCTCTTTGTTAAATGTATGATGAAATCCCATTTCGTGTGTGATTAGAGGATTGATAACAGCCGTATAAGAGAGTGATGAATCTTCCATCTATAACAGTTTTTGCTATTTTCGTGTAAGCGACAAGCATTTAGTGTGTGATTAATTAATGCAAACTTTTATTTGATGAATTCCAGTACTTAAAAAGAAAATTAAGTTCCTTCTGCTTAACTCAAATACCATCGATATTATATATATATATATGTATGTATATTTTTGTCTGTTTTAATTTGTAACAGTCAACATAGATTGTGAAGCAGTTGAATACTCTCGGGGGAACAACATAATTGTAAATTGGACCATAAAATTGTTAGTTACTTCTTTAATATTAATTAATTCCTCCCAAATGCGACCAATAAAGTTCTATATAACAAGGCCTTCCCCTTCCCTCCCTTTGACACTTCACTGCCCACACCAGCTATCTCTCTCTAGCTTGCAACTTTTCTCTCACGGAGTTCCCACCATGGTTTCCCACCATCTCTCTTCCTCCCCCCTCCTCCTCCTTGCTTTTGTTCTTCTTCTTCTCTCTCCTCAAACTCATGCCAGAGAAGGCAAGTTTTTCAGCTTCTTCTCCCACTTCACAACAACCTCCCATCACAAACTCAAATCTCACCCAACATCACCCTCGCCTTCGCCTTCGCCTTCTTATTCCTCCTCAGGATCAATCGCAGCAACACCAGAATCATCAATACTAGCAGCGCCAGCGCCTGCACCAGAATCAACAACAGAAGCATCGCCCGTACCTTCACCTGCAGAATCCGAGTTTGTTGATAGAGGAGATGGCTATGGCCTCTATGGAACCACAAGCTTCGAGAACAACAATGACAACCATGAAAGCTTCAAGACAGGCTTTGGCACCAAGCTATACAGCAACTACAAAAACAACAACAATAAAGAAGAAGAAGAAGAAGAAGAGCATTACAGGAACAACTATAACAACAACAACTACCAAGAGTATTACAGTAATAACCACAGGAGCAAAAACTACTACGAAGATAGTTACTACTCCAACAGAAACAACAACAATTTTCATGAGAATAATAATGGATATAATGAGAGGAAAAGAGAAGGGATGAGTGACACTAGGTTTGTAGAAAATGGCAAATACTTTTATGACCTGAAGGGCGAGGAGAATCAGAATGATCGTTATTATAACGTTGATGGGTATGAGCCTACAGGAAGAGGAAGCAACACAGAGAACAGAAATAATTATGGAGGGAGTTACTATGAGAACAATAACAACTACTACAGAAAATACCCTAATGAGTTTGACAACATGGAAGAGTATGAGAAGCAGAACCAGGGATATGTACCTTGATCAGTCTTCTTTTAGTTTTCCATTTTTATTTTGGTCATGATGCTTCAGAGAGAGTGATGAGAGGCCTATAGTTAATGTGATGAGTATGCATACAAGATTCAAAGAAAAAGAATTACTGAATTATATGTATGATGAATGTGTTGTGTCATCTATTATCTTCTAGCTTAGTTTCCTTTTGTGATCGATATGTGTGTGTAGTGCACAGTTTCATGTTTCTGCAGTTAGGCAAACAGATGGCGAAGATAATTATGTATAATGATTCTGTGGCTTGTGGCTTCAGTTTTGAAGAGTATATATATCTGGCATCTGAATATATGTTCATATTCACGGGAAGTAGATTATTATGTCTAGGTAAATTTTAGACAAAGGAATGGCATTTGCTCATCAAATTAAATTTTGGTTGTTCATTTAACTAAACTTTCAAGAAGAGCTATTTAAACACACATCAACGGCTAATATTTGGGGCAGCTGAAAGCACATTAGGGAACGGACAGCTGACACCCCCCATTCCCCATATGACAATGTCACAAAAAAAATGTTAAGGAAGAATTACTGTCTCATCTTAAATGAAGAGAATTTGAACTAGACTATTACATATGTGCTGATGAATGTTATGATTATAAGCGTGCAAAGCCATTATTAGTAGAGACAAAAAAATTGTCATTTGAACAAAAGACTGATCTAGTTTGGGTTCATGATTGCCCCTCCCAACACAAATGTCTTTTCTAGGACTCGCACATGAGATCTAAAGGAATCTAACAAGGCTTTAAACTTTTGATCAAATATGTGTAGGTAAAACTGTTATTGTGACCGTTTGGCAACGCTTAACTTATACCTAAAAACACGTTCAACAGTGTTTTCCCGCAAAACGTGATAATCTCCTCCACATATTTGCTTTGACTTATGTAAAAGTACTTCTCTACCGTGTTGCCAAACGGACCCAATTCCCCTTTATTGAATATTCTTCATTTTCTCAAAATTACTATCACCAAACTCACGTATAAGATTAAGTCAGTTATTTTGCCCAGTACCACATTAGTAAGCATAAAAATAAGTGCAATAAAATAATTCACCAAAATTGTTGTGTCCAGTTTAGTCCATTCTCGTTGCCCATTTACTTTGCAGTACAAATACGTTGGGTGCAGAAAAGTGAACCTAATGAATCCACTTTATATAATCCTTGGTGCAACAGAAATTTCCATAGAAGAAAAGGTATAACTTTAGGAAGGAGAAATAATTATTAAACCCATCGCAGAACCAGACAATGTGTGTTGCAAGGAAGATGAGAGGTTATTACTTCAGAGATAAATTTGATTTACAATTTGGACACAATCCTTTGTTATTATTATGTCCAAAATTATTGCTCCATTGGATGATTACTCTTTCAATTAATCCTCGGATGCTGCAGGCTGGCATGTATGCAATGCTTATCTCTCTTTTACTCTCTCTTTCTGCCTTTTTGGCAATGGGACTTTATGGAGGTAAGATCTAGCTCTTTTACTATGCTCCCATTCACATTTTCAATTTGGACAGAAATTAAGATAGATATATTTGATTTTTTATAAAATAGTTTTTATTATTAATCTGCATTCAACACTTCTAAATATTTCTTTAGGAGCATCTAACAGTGCACCTTGAAGAATTCATGGTTCATACAGTATTCTGAAGCTTTCGAATATGAACTTTAACCCTTTATTCTTCCTTGCTTCATTTTTAAACTCTTCATGTTAAATTGTAGCATTTTGTATCTGATTATTTAATTTTTCCAAGAATATCCAAACCATGTAGTGCTTAATTTTTCTCATAACAATGTAGTACTATTGCTTAATTGAACTTTTCACCCATCGTATTTTGATAAATGTTTTTATTTATTTGCAAAATTTAGGTAGGGGTTGGGCTCACCCACAAGCCAAGAGCAGGGCGAAATCTCCCTTCCTCTTAGGTCATACCAATGTTGGGCAGGGCGAGCCGTCAATTACTCTCAGGCGTTTACCTAAACACCCAGGAGCTAGGATGCCTCCCCAAGCGCCGCGACTGGAGTCACAATAAAGTGACCTTTCCCGGTATCGAATCCTCTCCCTTTGATGAGATTGTCCAATACCTTCGCCAGCTGAACCCCTGGACAATGGGTGTATTTTGATAAATGTTAAAAGAGGCAGGAGGCAGGCCCCGGGGGATTTTTGGGCCTAAAAATTCTTTCCTTTTCCATTTAGCCCATTTTTATCCACTTTTTTGGTACATTTTTGTACTAATCCATTCCATTATCTCGAGGAAAATCTGAGAGCGGCCCAAATGTTGTTCCACTTTGACAAAATTGGGCCTCGAAGCCGTGTCTGGGATGATCAATAAATTCTTATGGGCTGAGAGAATAAAATGCAAAACGGGAAATCCTGGGCAATACGAAAGCTCGCCGATACAATACATAACACTGCAGAGTTGCTTGCTTTGAAGATTTTCGTCGTTAGTTTCAGTATCTACCCCAGAGAATTTCAACTTTGGTATTTTTTTCTTTTTGTGCTCTGTTCTCGAGCTAGAAGGTCAATTGTTCCGTTGTTTTAGTATTCTCCAATTAGGGTTCAAGTTTGTCGGGGACTTGCAATGGCGCCCGATCCAAACCGTACTACCGGCGGTGCCAGTGGGAGTGGTACCACCAAAGAAGGCAAAGATGAAGCCTTGGCGAAGAAGAAGGTCGAAAACGAAGATTTGGTGAGTCTAAAAGAGTAGACTGTTGTCACTGATTCTGGATTCGAATTTTGTCAAGATTGAACTGAAGTACCTAATGCATTACAAAAAAATTTCTGAAGTTATGTTTTCTTCAAGTGGGAATAGATTTTTGTTAGCAGCTGAAATTTTGCTTGTGTAGTTACTGGTAATCTAGGTTTGACGCATTTACTGATAACTATTCTTTCTTAGAATAGGGGCCAAGGACTACTTCCCTTTTTTATTTTTATCTTTTTGTTTGATCCACCTGAATGGTGTCAATTTGCTCTTTAAAGTTGGAATGTCATTGTGTTTCTTTGAACTGTGCGTGCAGTCGGATGAGGATTTAGCGTTAAAGCAACAGCTGGAATTGTATGTGGAGAGGGTTCAGGATCCAGACCCCGGTTTGCAGAAGGTCGCTCTTGAGAGTATGAGGTAAGCATACAGTTGCTTTATCATTTAATTTAATGATACTTAGGTAATTTAAATTAGTTGAAAGGGAGGCAAATTGTTTTGGGCATGAATTTGCATTGTGGGTTAACATTTGATGTATACTTGTGTTGCAGACAGGAAATTCGTACGTCAACAAGCTCCATGACGTCTGTCCCGAAGCCACTAAAGTTTCTGCGCCCCCATTTTGGAACTCTGAAAGCATATTATGAGACTATGGCAGAATCTGATTTGAAGGTATCATATACGTGATTTCTATTTCTGTCTTGAATAAGTTGATGTGACGCATCTTATTCTTAGTCAGTTGATCTCTAATTAATGCAGAAGTACTTGGCTGACATATTATCGGTTTTGGCATTGACAATGTCTGCTGAGGGAGAGCGGGTAAGACTTGTCATTTGAGTATTTCATAGTTATATGGCCTCTTTAACTACTATTGTGGGTTGTATATGAAGTGATAGTGGTGTAATTTTTGGATGTATAGCCATTGCGCTTTTGATACTCATTTCTTAATATCTAACGTTGTTGGTTAACATCTCTTTTAAATCCTACAAAGCTCTCTTTTTTATCAATGCGAGACCTGTCTCTAACATTATACATTTTATTGTGTCATGCTATATCGACTGTCAGGAAAGCCTTAAGTATCGATTGTTAGGTTCAGATGGTGATATTGGCTCGTGGGGCCACGAGTATGTAAGGTGAGGTCATGTTTATTGTGCAATGATTTGGTTTAAAATGATTTGGTGGACTGGTATGATGTAAGATGCAGCAGTATACGATGAGGAAAATTTACATTAGGCTTGTGGCTTAACTGGACTGCTGGAGTTATGGATAAATCTTATTCTCACTAGTTCTGTGTTTCCTTTATTTTAGGAATTTGGCAGGAGAAATTGCTCAGGAGTATGCTAAACGACAGGTTAGGCACTTGTCTAATCCAAAAGATATTGTGATGTTTGTTAAAATTGTTGCTGATGCTACTTTAATTTGTTGTGATTTTTTGGTCCAATGAATAATCGAGCATGCTAGCATTGCCTGAACTGTAATTATAGCTTCAAATATTGACTATTCTGTGTTTTCAAAAGTTGGAACATAAAGCAGTAGAAATGTTTGGGGGATTTTGGTAATATACACCAAAATGAAAAGGATTGAAGAGACAGCATTGTTCTACATGATATTGGGTGTGCTTGGCAAAGCTTTTGGATTGCAAAAAGTAGCTTCCATTGGGGTAAAATGCATTCAATCCAAAATGGCCTATTTGGGCAAAACACATTTTGCCCAAGAAAGTAGCTTAAAGCAAGGTCCTTTTACCCAAAATGCATTCTGCTCAAAATGCATTCCACCATGCAACAATTTTGATTTTTTAGGCTAAAGTATATAGTTGGTCTTTTAAGTATACATCAAGTTTCAGTTTAGTCACTTAAGTTTAAAATATACATCTGTAGTCATTTTGTTTTAATATCACTAGTTTTATTTAATGGAAAATGATAGCTTATCAAATTTAAACGATGCTTTTATAGTTAAATGATCACAAAACATGGTTAAATTTTAAAACATAAAAATAATTATACTGAATACTTCAAATTTAAGCACATTTTTATTACTTTATCAGCATTTAAATGCAAAATATTGTTTACATTTGACGAGCCATCTTTTTCGTTAAATAAAACAGTGTTTAGAGAAAATGACTAAAAGTTTTCTTTTTAAATTTAAGGGATTAAGTTGAAATTTGATGTAAATTCAAAGTGCCTAATGTATACTATAGCTTATTTTTTCTCATTTTATTTTTCCCTAAAATTATCACAATATATAAAATAATATATATATGTATGAATATTTATTATTTAATGAGATTCATGTCATTTTAAGTCATTTTCCACTGAAACTTACTTTTCAAATATTTATCCAAACAAATTTTCTTTTTCATAAAAAGTCTCTTCTATCAACGCTTATCCGAACATAAATTACGATACATCATCTAACTTTTACCCAAAATTCTTTTTTCAAAAGTCATTCTACCTAAAAATTATTTTTGCTATCGCTTATCCAAACTTGCCCAATGTGGTACCTAGAATCACATTGTAATAGTGTAAATGTCAACAGTTGTCAAAGATTACTTTGTTTGCAAAAACTGTTCATTCGATATTTAGAATGGCAACCTGGACTTGTATCCAGCAGCTTTACCTGCGCTTCCAATTTAGCTCAGGGCTCTGTGGTTCTTAGTTTTTATTGGATTGGAAATTTTTGGCTCAATCTAATTTTCTTTGATTGTCTTTTGCAGAGTGAAGAGGCTCCTATTGATGATCTTATGGAGCTCGTGCAACAAATAGTTGCTTTCCACATGAAGGTATGATATATCTCAATCTTTATGTAGTGAAGAATGGTAGTCCAGGTCTTTAAGATAGATTAAATATGGAATAGACGTGTTGGAAGAAGATATTTATGTTTTGACAACTTTGAATCCTGTTACAGCACAATGCAGAACCCGAGGCTGTTGATCTCTTGATGGAGGTAACCTGTCAAATCATTTTTTAAGCTTCCCCCCAGCTGCTTAAGATGGTAAGCTGAAGTTGATTTTATGTGATCAAATGTTCAATTATAGGTTGAAGACCTCGATATGTTGATTGAACATGTTGACAAGACAAATTTTAAGCGGACTTGCTTGTATCTGACTAGTTCGGCAAGGTAAGTGCAATAAGTTTCATATCTGATGCAGCTTTTTGAGCTTAGCATTTGATGCTTCATTCAAATCACTTAGATTCATAACTGTTATGATTACGAAGGAAGGGGATAATTTTTATTGCATCGCACGTGAACTTGTCATGTAATTCTACACTCTTAAAGTTAACTTTTATTGATATGATTTTCCTTCTCAAGGGCAGCACAACTTTTAATTTATAATTTTATAATTAATTGATGCCCTATGTTGGTCTTGAAGTGACCACTTCTTTGGGCCTGACGAATTACTCTTGACATTATCACATACATTTGGACCTCTTATCCCAGTTGCAGTAAATGGAATTCTGGATTGGGAGTTATTCGTTCAAGTGGCATAATAGAGTGAATCAGAATGTGTTTATGCAGTTATAATTTCTGAGATTCCATTCTTAGTTTGGGTTTCACTTCTAAAGATACAAATTTTGTAGTTTAGAGTTTGATGTGTAGCCTGGTCTAAATGGGATGGGCAAATTGCATGTTTCATTTGGGGAAGCTGTCTTGTGCTTATGTTTATTGTCTAGGGTTAAGGTTGATAAATTGACTTTATGTTCCTTTACTCTCATGCTCTCAAGTAAAAAAGTTATAATTGTTGCATTTTCAGGTATCTTCCTGGGCCAGATGATATGTTAGTGTTGGATATCGCATATATGATCTATCTAAAATTTGAAGAATATCCAAATGCACTTCAGATTGCTTTGTATCTGGATAACCTGCAGGTTTGACTTTGTTTTGAAATGATTTATTTTCTCTTCTTTTGTCTTCTGACTCTGAAATCAGTGGTTGTCAGTGCAAATAACTTAATGGGCCTTTGGGCCAAAAACCCTAGGATTATACCTAGGTCATCTTAATTAATAAGAGTAGTTAGTTTGCCGTCAATTATGTATTTTTCGAATTTTGAATTTGGAGTCTGTTTAATTCCTGATTTATCTCCCTGATATCTTAGACTAGAATCTCTCCTATTATTGAGAGACTTGTATCTATTTATACCTGCTGTAACTCTGATTGAAAAGCAAGTGAATAAGATTCAAAAATACCTATTCCATCTTCATGGTATCAAAGCCTGCCATGATCCAATTTGGATGTGGCTTAAACGCCAATGGCCAGGCAATAGACACTATTCCAACAGCCAACCCTAATTCCCTTGGATCCCATACAACACCAGGAACACTAACACCTAGTGCTCTAGTTGTGTTCGAGGCCAGAGCAACCTCCATCACAATTCATCGTTTGAATGGCCAGAATTACATCTAGTGGGCCTCAAGTGTATGACTATTTGTGTTGGAAAAGGAAAATATGGCTACTTGTCCGTTGCAACAAGGAAACCTAAGGAAGTAGATCCAAAATTCTCAACCTGGGAAGCTGAAAATTCAATGGTCCAAGCATGGCTAATCAACTCAATGACAATTGACATTAGCTGTCATTTTTCCTTTTTCCAAACGCCCCGTGAGGTATGGAAGGCAGCAAGAGATATGTTTACATTTCTCAAGAACAAGTTCTTGAAATTGAAAGTTTCTTGGACAACTTTAAAAAAGGTAATCACTCCGTGACTCAGTTTTACACCATTTTGTTTGTCAAATGGCAACAACTTGACATGTATGAGCACTATGAGTGCAAAAGTCCTGAAGATGCTGCCCTCTATGAAAAAATAAAGGAGGAAAAATGGATCTACAAGTTTCTTCTTGGCTTAGAACCAAGTTATGATGATGTTCGAGGCAGGATTGAGTCTGGAAATCTGCCCTCCTTACATGAAGTCTTCTTCATAGTAAGGAGTGAAGAAAGCCGAAAGAATCTCACCTCCAATAATCTGACTGCACCAACTGAATCATAGCCAACTGGCCTTTTCTCCCACAGTAACTCAAAGGAAGAAGACAAATTGAGACCGGCAAAATGGTGTGATCATTGCCGCAAGAATGGGCATACAAGGGAGGTGTGCTGGAAACTACATGGAAAATTGAATATGAGAGGTAAGCAAGAAGGCAGAGGGTACTTCGGTACATTCGAGACCACCACAAAACGGATTCAGATTTAAGCAAGGAAGAGTGGACCTACTTAAGATCCTCAAAAACACGAGTCAAAGGAAAAAATTGTTACCTCAGGATATGTCGCTCATACAGGTAAGACAATTTTGTCTCTAATAACTGAAGTGCATCATCGGAAATTATGGATTGTTGATTCGGGGACAATAGATCACATGACGGGTAATTAGAACATGCTCACAGATATTCGACCATGCACTATGAATTTTTATATTATGGTAGAGGGATTTGGAAATGCCAAAATAAATGATAGATTAATCCCACACAATGTGTTCTTTGCCCCTAATCTCAAATGTAGTTTGCTTTCAGTTAAATCTGTGACTCAAAGCAACATATATGATGTACATTTTTCTACCACTACATGTGTTTTTCAGGATTTGGACTTGAAACGGACGATTGGCGTTGCTAAGGTCCTTGAATGACTCTACTGCTTGGAACTTGATCCACCAGAAGCTCAGTGTCTCACTGTCTCTAATTCACTTTTTGCATTTCCTGCAAATTCCTTGAATAAAGATGCATTGTTATGGCACTATCGTTTAGGCCACCTCAATTTTCATTATATGTCAATGTTATTTCCTGAATTCAATAAAGTTTGCTCAACTTTCTTGCGAAGTGTGTCAATTGGCCAAACATTCAAGAGCATCCTATAAAATTCACCCACATCAATTTTCACAACCCTTCAATATCATGTCCACTTTTATAAACTTTCACAAAATGATTTCCACCCAATTTCAGACCTCCATCAAAACATTACAAAGTGACAATGGGAGGGAATATATGAGTCACACCTTACAAGTCTATCTCCGAGAAAATGGAATCATCTATCAAACTAATTGTGTCGATACCCCGCAACAGAATGGTACAACCGAGTGCAAAAGCAGGCACCTCCTAGATGTCTCATGTGCCATCATGATTGCCTACCATGTACCTTACTACTTCTGGGGGGAAGCCGTCCTCACAACAGCCTACCTTATAAACCGAATGCCTTCCAAAACCTTGGATTTTAAAACATGTGAGTGTCCTCACCCAAACCTATCCTCACGCCTCTTGGACTATCATTCTACCCTTCAAAACCTTTGGGTGTGTCACATAGGTACATCATCACACATCTAACAAACTTGATCCAAGAGCACTCAAATGCATATTCCTAGGGTAATCTAACACGCAAAAAATGTACAAGTGCTACTCTACCTCTCTACGCAAATTCTGTCACTTTGGATGTTACATTTGAGGAAAATCAACCCTACTACATTAAATCTCCCATTCAGGGGGAGAGTAATAGGGAATGGGAACTTTTGTCTATCCAGACCTCACCAAACTCACTATCTCTCAAGACTTATCTTTATATACCTGAACTTGAACCACCTACAGCATCTGGAATACCTGAAACGGTCCTTCTTACACAAAACGAGCTAAATATTAGTCCTGAACAGGGTCCTAACAGATCTAAAGACCAAAGTTCTTCCCAAGAAACAACACCAAATAACATTGCACTATTTGAGGACTATGACACTTCAGATAATTCAGAATCTAAGTTGGAAGGAGAAGAGGAGACATATGAGACTATCCAATTTCCAAGCAATGGGGGTACTTCTGGTTCAATTCAAAGCCTAAAGTCAGATCTAACTCCAGAGACTGATAATTTGGGGTGGCCGATTGCTATAAGTTGTGAGGCAATATATTCGCCATCTGATAGGTAACTTTGTCTCCTACGATAACCTCTTTTCCTGTATGAAAAGCTGTGACTAAGATTGAGGAACTGAGGACCTGAGATGGTCAGAGGCAATCAATGAGGAACTGACAGGTTTGTTCAAAAACCAAACATGGACTATTGAGAAATTACCCAAAGGTAAAAGGTTGTGGGATGCAAATGGGTGTTCACTATTAAATACAATGCAGATGGGACTGTGAATAAGTTCAAAGCTCGATTGGTGGGAAAGGGGTACTCTCAAAAACCATGTATTGATTATCAAGAAACATTCGCTCCTGTTGCAAAGTTGAACATTGGGATCCTGCTACCCTTAGCTGCTAACATGGATTGACCACTACACCAACTGGATGTGAAGAATGCATTTCTAAATGGAGATTTAGAAGAAGTGTATATGAGAATACCTAAGGGAGTCACTGTATTTGGCAACAAGAGTATGGCATGCAAACTGAAAAAATCACTCTATGGGCTCAAGCAATCACCAAGAGTCTGGTTTGAACGATTCACCAAAGTCGTGAAAGATTCAGGGTACACTCACTGCCAAGTTGACCACACAATGTTTGTGAAGCACATAGGGTCCAAGATCTCCATCTTAATTGTTTATGTGGATTGTGGATGATATAGTAATAACAGGAGATGATATAGAAGAAATAAAACTCGAGTGCACTAGCGACTGCATTTGAAGTAAAGGATCTTAGTGGACTCAAATATTTTCTGGGAATGGAAGAGGCAAGGTCAAAGGAAGGAATATAAGTATCACAGTGAAAGTATACTCTAGATTTACTCAAGGAGACTGGAATGCTTGGCTGTAGACCATCCCCAATCCCCATGGATCCGTCTTCTAATCTAGAATACAAGAAGGATGGTGTGCATGTAGATGCTGAGAGACATAAAAGATTGTTGGGGAAACTCATCTACTCTTCTCGACCACAAGAACAACATATGTAGGCAATCTATACTATTCTAAATTACTTGAAGATGACACCTAGGATGGAATCTTCTTTGCCATAGGAGCCTCTCAAGACATAGTAGTCTACACAGATGCAAATCATGCAAAGGGCCGAGAAAACAAAAGATCGGTTGGGGGTTACTTTATCTTTGTGTAGGGGAATCTAGTGACATGGCGAAGCAAAACACAAACTATAGTGGCAGTGCTGAAGTAGAGCTCAGAGCCCTTGCAAATGGAGTTTGTGAACGAATGTGGGTAATTCGAGTCTTGAAAGAACTAAAAATTGAGATAGAATCACCAATAAAGTGATGGTGTGATAGCAAGCCAGCCTTACAAATGGTTCACAGCCCTGTTCATCATGATAGAACTAAACATGTGGACATTGATAGGCATTTTATAAGAGAAAAAGTTGAATAATAGATAATTGATCTATCCCTTATACGGTCAAAACTTCAAGTAGCAGATGCTCTCACCAAACCTCATGATAGAGGCCAGTTTGAGTTCTTCAGAAGCAAGCTGGGCATGCAGGATATCTACTCGCTAGCTTGATGGGGAGTGTCAATGCAAATAACTTAATGGGCCTTTGGGCCAAAAACCCTAGGATTATACCTAGGTCATCTTAATTAATAAGAGTAGTTAGTTTGCCGTCAATTACGTATTTTTCAAATTTTGAGTTTGGAGTCTGTTTAATTCCTGATTTATCTCCCTGATATCTTAGACTAGAATCTCTCCTATTATTGGGAGACTTTTATCTATTTATACCGCTTTAACTCTCTGAAAAGCAAGTGAATAAGATTCAGAAATACTTATTCCATCTTCATTGGTTATACTCTTTTTATTTGCAAATCGTTCATCTTTAATAAACTAGTCTAATGAATTAAATCTTGCTGTATAGGACAAATAACTATACCTTGATTTTTAGATAGTCTATGGTTTAAAACTAACACTTTGCTGCATCATTGACAGTATGTGAGGCAGGTTTTTACTTCTTGTGACGATCTTCTGCGAAAGAAGCAATTTTGTTACATGCTCGCTCAACATGTAAGTCCTGAATTGTCTGCTAATACTTGATGACCATCTTGTTGAAGTTCCCTTTGCATGTTTCATGTGAGATGCTTCTTTGAACCTGTTCTGCTTTCTTGGTGATATTTGCTTCATGCATTGATTTCACTTGGTGATAACTCATGTTAATTTTGACAAAAAAAAAAAAAAGAATGATGGTAATTAAAACTTGAAGATAATCTGGACGTATTCCCTCATGGATAGTACGCATTGGAGGTTACTGTTACTTTTATCCCCTTAACAATTAAAACGTGTGCTCTATTTGGTTGGCCCCTCATTTCTTTATAAAAGTTTGAAATTCAATGACTGTAACATAAGACAGCATTTGAAATTTGTTCTTGCCAGATTGAAGTCTTTTTTGAAAAGATATTTGATTTAATATGTTGATTACTATTTCCGTGCAGGGAATTACTTTTGAGCTGGATGAGGAGATGATTGCTGATGACGACGACAGAGAGGTGCTGCAGGATATCATAAACAACTCCAAGTTAAGCGAAGGATATTTGTCCCTTGCTCGTGACATTGAAGTAATGGAGCCTAAATCCCCTGAAGATATATACAAGGTGCGGATTGTGCAAAGATTTCCCTTTTTCTTGAATAAGACTGGACTTGATATGACTCTTTATGCAAAGATTTCCCCTTTTCTCACAGAGTTCTTTGTGAGATAGCCATAGTTTTTTATTTATAATAATTGATAATTTATTGTTAATAATAATTTTATATTTTCATAAATATTTTGGTATTATTCTACTCTGTACTGATAGCAACAATGGTTAATAAGGACTCAATTTTATGCAACTGTCATGAAATCTTTGTTGGATTTGTCATTTTGCTCGAGGTTCACATGCATGAGAAAAATGTTTAATACCATGCTATTTGTTAGTCTTTCATTTTCTTGGATTGTTTTCAACCTAATATTTTTCTGTTTTTTCTCCCATAGGCACACTTGCTTGATGGTCGGGCTAGTGCTGGTGCTAGTGTTGATTCAGCTAGACAGAACCTGGCTGCTACTTTTGTGAATGCATTTGTAAATGCTGGCTTTGGTCAGGCATGTGTCCATAGTTGTAATGTTTTGGGTTTTTTTTTTTTTGGGGGGGGGGGTGTTATGGGTTGCTAATTTCCCTGATGCCTTTTGTCCTTTCCGTTCTGTGCAGGATAAGTTGATGACTGTTGCAACAGAACTCTCAACAGGTGGCTCTACTGGAAATTGGCTTTTCAAAAATAAGGAACATGGGAAGACTAGTGCAGCAGCGAGTCTGGTATGCATTCTATTGTTGAATTATCACTTTGCCTTATGGACTTAAACCTTTACTCACAAATCTTTGCATTATTACAGGGTATGATTTTACTCTGGGACGTTGACTCTGGACTTGCTCATATTGACAAGTACTTCCATAGTAATGATACACATGTGATTGCTGGTGCTTTATTGGGAGTGGGGATTGTCAATTGTAGCATCAAGAATGATTGTGATCCTGTGAGTGCCTTTATTATTTTGCGCAGCCTCAAGTATCTCATTTCGATTTCTATGTTGTTTCTTATTTGATTCTTTTTCAGGCTATGGCACTTTTGGGTGATTACACAGACAAAGAAGATTCTTCAATTAGGATTGGTGCAATTATGGGGTTGGGAATTGCCTATGCAGGTTCTCAAAATGAGCAGGTGAATTAGTTATCTTCACTTTTGTCTGCTGAATGCTGATTTTATTATACCTGGATTCTGTTTGTATCCAAGTGGCCTCATTTTTCTTCTGGGAAAAAAAAAGCTTACCTTGTCCATGGTTGTCAGTTACGCTACAAATTGGCGCCTATACTGAATGATGCTAAAGCTTCACTTGATGTGGTTGCTTTTACTGCAATTTCATTGGGTTTGATCTATGTGGGTTCTTGCAACGAAGAAGTTGCACAAGCAATTATATTTGCACTAATGGACCGCAGTGAGGCCGAACTGGGGGAGCCCCTCACACGTCTTTTGCCTCTTGGCCTTGGCCTTCTTTACCTAGGGAAGCAGGTACAGAGATGTTTGGCAGCATCTTGTGCAGTTTTCCAACAGCATCACTTCTATTCTCTTAACAAACTCTATTTGGTTATAACAGGAAAGTGTGGAGGCTACAGCAGAAGTTTCGAAGACCTTTCATGAAAAAATCAGAAAATATTGTGACATGACACTATTATCATGTGCCTACGCTGGAACTGGGAATGTTCTCAAGGTGCATTTTATGGCAGTTTAATTGCAATTCCCCCTCCCCTCTAGCAAATCTTTATAAATTTTCATGCTTCTTTCAATCAGGTGCAAAATCTTTTGGGTCATTGTTCGCAACATCTTGATAAAGGTGAAACCCACCAAGGTCCTGCCGTGATTGGAATTGCTATGGTTGCAATGGCTGAAGAATTGGGTCTTGAGATGGCAATTCGATCATTAGAACATCTACTACAATATGGAGAGCAGAATATCCGCCGAGCAGTACCTTTGGCACTTGGTCTACTCTGCATATCAAACCCAAAGGTAAGCTCACTTTCCTGTGTTTTTTGGAAAATGGACTTTTAGCAGATGAACTTTGGGCAAATTGAAAACTAAACATACTCTGGTTCTGTGGATTGGATGTTCATGAGTCATGACAGGTCAATGTGATGGATACCTTAAGCAGGTTGAGCCATGACACTGATTCAGAAGTAGCAATGGTAAGATATTGGAGCCAGCTATGTTTCAATGTTTTTGGTCTGTCTCCTTCTTACTGGTTGTGGCTGAAATGACAATATTCATGCTACAGGCAGCAGTTATCTCGCTGGGTCTAATAGGTGCAGGGACCAACAATGCACGAATTGCTGGCATGCTTCGCAATCTTTCAAGCTATTACTACAAGGACACCAGTCTTCTATTTTGTGTATGCTTCATTTGAGCTGCTTAAGAATTTCCTGACTTCTAGCTTTTGTATGGTTACTAAATTGCTGTTGCCCCCTCTACAGGTGCGAATTGCCCAAGGTCTTGTACATTTGGGGAAGGGCTTATTAACACTTAATCCATATCATTCTGATCGCTTCTTGTTATCACCGTACGTTTTT
The DNA here is from genome assembly GCA_025593235.1 of Vachellia pachyceras. Classification (NCBI taxonomy): domain Eukaryota; kingdom Viridiplantae; phylum Streptophyta; class Magnoliopsida; order Fabales; family Fabaceae; genus Vachellia; species Vachellia pachyceras. The sequence goes on along the minus strand of JANTPZ010090266.1, from coordinate 6,340 downwards.
CCTCACTTACCCAGGCTGCCATTTTCGATTCAAGTTTTCTTGCACCTATCATCTGAAAGAAAACCGGAAGTGTCATGTATTACTTTGTTTTAAATGTTTCTTAATGACATTGTTCTGCTCCTCTCCTCACAGGACTGCCCTTGCTGGACTAGTTACCATGTTGCATGCATGCCTTGACATGAAAGCCATTGTCTTGGGGAAATATCACTACGTTCTGTGCTTCCTCGTTTTGGCAATGCAGGTCTGTTTCCATGTTTGTCTCATGTACTGTGTCTAGTCATATATTGAGACTCGGATCTAAGCTTTTATTTTTTGTCGCAACAGCCAAGGATGTTGTTGACTGTGGATGAAAACTTGAAACCTCTGTCTGTGCCTGTTCGTGTGGGTCAAGCTGTAGACGTTGTAGGGCAAGCAGGTCGTCCCAAGACAATCACGGGTTTTCAGACTCACTCCACCCCTGTCCTCCTTGCGGCTGGTGATAGGGCAGAATTGGCCACGGAAAAGTAAATGCACAACCGTCTCAAAACTTCAGATTACCATATTTTTTCTCAGCCTGATTATACTAATAATACCATTATGATTTTCACTGCAGATATATTCCACTTTCGCCCATTCTTGAAGGTTTTGTTATTTTGAAGGAGAATCCAGAGTACAGGGAAGACTGAGAACCACGAAATGCAACCCCCCCCCCCCAACAAAAAAAAAACTCTCAATGTTCAGCACTAGATTAGTTTTTCTTTTTAGCAAAATTGGCTTAAATATGTTATTCAAAGTATTTGAATTAAAAGTTTTTTCCCAAGCAATTTAGTGTGCTTTTGAGGTCAATGATGTTCCATACAATTGAATTCCTGAGAATTCAATAGCGGCATTAGTTTGACCTTGCATACCTCATAATTGCAGGTGAGAAACAAGGGAAAGCCTATTTTAGGAGTTTACTCCTTTTGTTGTTCAATCCATGTCATTTATTTTTACATAATTTTACTGTCAAACATGAAACATGCCAGCTAGTCAAGTTCGTAGCTACGTTTTCTATAAAACAGGACTTGTTATTTGGGAGAATTATTACTATTCAATCTGAAATTATTCAAATTCATGATGCATAAGCCATGAACATTGAATAGATTCCCTTGAATGGATTATCTCAAATAGGAATGTGAATTTATTGACCGAAAATGCCAAATCGCATACTGCGTCAAATGATAAACCTAATTATTAAAAAATGAAATACAAAATTCTCAATTTAAAAAAAAAACTCTTGCAATATAGTAAAATTTGCCTATTTATGATGAAATATAATTTTTTTAAAGAGAGCATGGAAAATAATTCATTCTATAAAAAACTAAACATAAACTGGATTACAAAATAAAACTGCCTATTATGTCAAATCTTAAGTGGTAAGTTATTTCTTTGGCCAAAAAAATAGTAGATTGTTTATTCAAATAAACAAGTAATAAAATATTCAATCATACTATTCAAGGCTCTGCCTTCTTGAATTAAACATCTAAATATGCATTTTATTTTGTTTACCCAGGAAGGTAGGGCTATGCTGGTGCGTTCATGCCACGCTCCTCCGGGCAAAACCTAGCCCCATTTGCATGCCTCGATTTCTATTTTCTTTATTTTTTGGATAGTACTAATTCTTTTATAGTATTTTCTTCCAATTCCAATAGAGCAGTTAGAAGTTTGGATTTGAATGTAAGCATTAAATCTCAATCTCCCTCATCTTTTGATATTTATCATGTTTTGAATTTTAAATTATCTATATTATATTGGTTACACGCATTCATATAGATAATTAATAAATGCAGTTTTTATTATAAATAATTAAAATGATAGGTATTTTACAAATCAACACACATTTTTATAGATAATTAAGTTCAACTATTTTTTAATATGTATAAATTAGTGATCTAATTTCTATATTTAAGACGTAAAAGAAGCATTATTTTTTTTCTACAGCTCTCATTTGATAGATTATTTTATGATTATATATATGCTTTTACTTTTTATGATTTTAATTTTCATAATCTCATTTAAAATTTTAATTTTATTCTTTAAAATTAATTTATTTTATTTTATGTAAAAATAGTAAATAATTTATATGTATACATAATTTAAGAAATAACAGTTTGTTCCTATATTATTTTGAATGTGATTATATTTTCTATGTATACAATTATTTTACATTTTCTTAAAAAAGCATTGTAAAATCTTTAAGCAAATATATACATGTTAACGATTTTTTTTCATTGAAGGGGGTGTTTATCAATCTTTAATAACATTTTAAAAGTATTTTTACATTAAATCGAGATAAAATAAAACTCCTGTAAAATCACCCTCTCAAATTAACCCAAACACTCGAAAAAGCAAGTACATGTGTTAGCTTTTGAACCCCTGCGCCACCGTTTGTTCTTTTTGGCGCTAGGGTTGTCAATTTGTCATGCGCAGTATACCTTCGTTCCGTTACCCTCACTGTTCAAAGCAACTGCTTAAGAAAGGTGCCCTGGCTACTCTGCCTTCGTAGTTTGTACTGTTATCTGAACTCTATTCGACGATGAACTAGAGTTAGGTTTGTGGGTAACTTGTGTGATTAAAAGATATTGACAGTCTCGTGAGATACGGAGTGAATATTTTGTTCCTTGAACACAATGAAGGTTAAGGTTATATCTCGTTCTGCTGATGAGTTCACTCGAGAACGAAGAAACGATCTTCAGGTAATGCATGCTCTGCTTGTATTGTTTCTCATTTTTCTTTTTTGGTTTCTTCTGAATCGCCGAGTTACTTTTTTTTTCCTCTATCTGAATTTATGTTTTGTTCATTGGAATTGGAAAAGAGGGTGTTCCACAATTATGACCCGAGTATTCGCAGTCAAGAGAAGGCGGTAGAGTATGTGCGCGCCCTTAATGCGGCTAAGTTGGACAAGGTAAAATTGGTTTTCTTTGTTTAAGAAATTTGCTTTTTTTGAAGTTTCTAATTTGGAAAATTTAGATTTTTGCAAGACCATTTATAGGAGCAATGGATGGGCATATTGACGCTGTTTCATGTATGGCAAAGAACCCTAATCATTTGAAAGGGATTTTCTCAGGTTCAATGGACGGAGGTACTTTTCTCTTGTTTTATTTTTTATTTAGTTATATTGGCATGAATTAGTGGATGTGCCCAAATATTTTACACATATTTCTTGCGGACAAATTCTGGATGGTCCAGTGTGATAGTTAGCTTCAGGATAGAGTGGAAATGATAGATTAGCTGTGTATATAACGAATCAAATCATACCGTTCAGCTCCTGTTTGAGGCATGAGATATGTAGTGAGGGAACAAGACATTGCTTTTCCAATTTCCAAATTGACTAATATCTCTCTAATTTACTTAATATGGAGTGTGGACATGAAAAGAATTGGGATTTGGGGACTGCTTGTTGTTTGAAACTTGAATTTGTTCAAGCCTAATAAAATTATCAATTTGAGCCTCCTTAAAGTTTAAAGAAGCCAATTTCAATATCCGAATGTTTCTGTGTACCATTGTTTTTTGGGTACAATGTCCCATTTTTTCATTTAATACTCATGCAATGTATCCAACTAAAACTTACTCATACCTCGCATGACTTTTCCCCTAACTTCAAGTTAGTTTTGTTTTGTCCTTGTTTTAAATATATAGCAATTATTTTTGTAGGACATGTCTGCTATATCAATTTACTTGTACTGTACTTTCCTGCCTTGAATGGTGAATTGTAACTTCACATTTACGTCATTTTCATTATATACTTAATTTGTAATTTTTTATGCATTTATTATCAGTTTGTCTCCTATTTCGTGACTGTGTTTTACAGATGTATCAATTTATGCTTAATATATTGGATTGCCTAAGTGTAAGTAAACTTGTAACATTGATCATTGTGTTTGCAGATATTCGGCTCTGGGATATATCTTCAAGGTGAAAAATTTTTTAGTATGATTGTAAAAATATTACGTATATGTGATGCTCGTGTAGTCAATTCAAATACCATATAATATTCTTTTTGCAATGTGGGACATTTGTGTGTGGTTCACGTGGGAAGTTTTAGTGATCAGCCAAAAGCTTGATGGGCATAAAAATTTATGTGGAAATTTTTATGCATATGTTCATACTTTCAACAAAAATTGAAGTATCAACCTGTAAATTAAATTGTATTGTATTGTCGTGCCAACTGTCAAGTATGAATGTTTGACATGTGTTGGATCATGAATATGTGGTACCGATTACTTGAGATATTCTCATGGAGAGTTTTAATCAAAAGATTCACGCCTTTTATCCTGCAACTTTTTTGGCTATGTATCAGTTTCTGGTGTCCTAATGTAACTAGTATTCATTGCTTGTTTTTGGAAATAAAAAGGCGTACAGTTTGTCAATTTCCTGGTCATCAAGGTGCTGTACGAGGCCTGACAGTATCTACAGATGGGAGGATTCTTGTATCATGTGGAACTGATTGCTCGTAAGGATCACTTTCTCCCCCCATTCAGTAATCTCTTTTCCTGTTGGCAAGCTTTCTTATATTTGGGTTTTGGGCTTTAGTAGCTAATTTTTATGACCAAAATGGGTCTTTCTTGGTTCAGTGTCAGACTTTGGAATGTTCCTGTTGCTGCACCTGCGGAGTTAGGTGGCTCAACTAAGAATTCTGCTGAGGTGGTGCATTATCATGCGTTATTGATAATTAGTTTTGTGCTAGGTATGGTTTTTTTAAGGGTAAAAGTGCAAATTTAGTAACGAAGTTATTAGTCAGAGTACCCGGCACAATTTACTTTTTATATCCGCAAATTTAACAATAATCAATTTATAAGAGTGCAAATTTAGCAACGCCAATAACTTCTACTTTTGTTAACCAACTGGTGTATTTTACAAATTTTGCTTAACTTTTTTTTTTCTTTTACTCTAAAAAAAATTAAACAAAAAGGAGTAGTTTTGATTACCATTAGGGAAAAAATTATTTAGAGCAACTATCATAAAGGAAGTTGAGCAGAAATGATTAGCTTTGATTACCTAAATGATCTCAAAATGAAGCCTTAGATCCTAAAATATGCCAGTTGGTTAACGGAGTTATGGAGGGTTAACAACGTCGCTAAATTTGCATCCTTAAAAAGTTAATTGTGTCGGATGCTCCTGGCCAATAATTTTGTTGCTAAATTTGCACCTTTACCCCTTTTTAAAGCATATTCTTGCTGACAATTTTATAAACCACTATTGCAGCCCATTAGTGTTCATGTTTGGAAGAATGCATTTTGGTAAGTATGGGAGTGAATTTTAACATATCATAAAGATATTAGAGCCAGTGCTTCTTCTAAGGCCTTTTGTTTTAAATTTTAGGGGTGTTGATCACCAGTGGGATGGCGAGCTGTTTGCCACTGTTGGTGCTCAAGTAGATATATGGAACCACAACAGGTTTTGATTTCAGTTTCCGATTAGTCTTCTTTCCTTAAGCTGTGTTTGAATTTTTTATTTTTTTCCCCTGATGATGTTCTGCCCTTGTACAGGTCTCAACCAGTAAACAGTTTTGAATGGGGATCAGATTCCGTAATCTCTGTCCGGTTCAATCCTGGAGAACCAAATCTCTTGGCAACATCAGCTAGGTACGATGGGATTTATGTGGAATCCACATGCAAAAGAGTGAATACTATACTGACCAAAAGTTATGAAAAAAATATGCCAAGCATCTCATTTTGAAAAAGTGGAATAGGATTAAGGATTTGGTTTTCTTCATTTAGCATTTAACATAAGTTGCTTATTGATATTTCAAGTCATTTTTTCTTTAAACTCCTTATTGAATGAAGTTAGAAAAATGATAAGATTATTTTACTTGTGTTCCTGGGTTAAATATTTTAATCTACTTCCTTTTTGCAGTGACCGGAGCATAACACTGTATGATTTGCGCATGGTTTCCCCTGTCAGGAAAATCATAATGATGGTAATGATCACGAATATTTACTTTGCATTGGAACATGAGTGTATAGTCCTTGGTATTCATGTTTCTGGCAATTAACTACACAAGTCAAAGTATAGTGGTGTTCCAATTTTCATATGGATAGAGTCTTTGTATAGTCAAGTTTTTTCCGGTTTAGAAAGGATGCATTTCACACTTATTTCATCATGGGGTTGGATTTTCAGCTAGATGATACTTTTCCCTCTTTTATGTTGGGTGCCTTTTGTACTTTTTGAATATAATTACACATGGCAACACTGACTTGTGCTTCATTTTTACAGACCAAAACTAATTCTTTATCCTGGAACCCAAGGGAACCATTAAACTTCACTGCTGTAAGTTCTCAGCTGCTTAGACACACTCGTAATTGATAGGCATCCGATACAA
>JANTPZ010090265.1:0-29247 GCA_025593235.1 Vachellia pachyceras | reverse complement strand
GATAGAAATACACACACATATATATTCAAATATATTCTTATTTTGAGAGAGAGTAAGTCAGAATTACAAAATGGGTGGAAGTATGTTCAAATCTAATGTTAGTTGATTGGTCTTAACTTTATCAAATAGTTTGATTCTGCAATGTCATTTGACATATCTTAAGAGTTACGCTTGGTTTGGCGATTCAAAAAGAATAAGTGCAGGTAATTATGTATTTAATGAGGTAAAAATGAAAAGAGTGGACTAAGATAAAGAGTGTAACATATAGGGCACCGGGGAGTCTGAATTGCAAATAACAGTACAACAATTTTAGAGCTTTTTTGGATGTAAGTTTCAAAACAGCTTTTATAGATTTCGAGGTAAAACATAGGTTTTGTATAATAGATTTTGAAAAATAGCTTTTACAGATTCTGAGGAAAAACCTAGGTTTTGAAAAGTGATTTATGTTTGGGAAGTTATTAGTTTTTACGGATTTCGAGGCAAAAAAAAGTGGGTAGGAAAGAGGAAAAAGTAGGAAAGAGAAAATCTAGGTTCCAAACTAAGGTTTTGTAACCAATATAGCTTTTGAGAAAATTTTTTTTACTTGGATAAAACCTCGATTTTGAGGTAAAACCTAGATTTTGAAACCAAACCTAGGTTTTAGATTAAGTTGCCAAATGAGCACTTAAAATCTTTTCCTATTGAAGAAGTTTTAAGAAAACACTGTTTAAATGTTCGTGTTTCATGTGTTTTTGGTTGTTGAAGTGAGGATACTATTTCTTAACTTCTTTCTTCTTTTCCTTTTTCTTTGGTTTGATGCTCTTTCCATTCGCTTCTTTGAGATTTCTAACCAAGGTTTTAATGCATGGCTTTCGAATATCTTGTACGAGCTATTTTCTAATGGTAATTTGGTAATGTTGAAAGGGATTATTAGGTACATTTAGGAACGCAGTCAAGAAGTACTTTTACTTAAGTCAAGATAAATATGTGAATGAGTTTATCTCATTTTATTAAAAAAATATTGTTGAATGGGTTTTTGAAGCTCCGAAAAGTGTTTCCAAATAAAGCCATTATCCTACTAAACCTCATTTGGACTAAGAGGAATGCAGTTCTTCACAAAGGGTATATCTAGCCCGAAACAAGTAATTGAGGATTTCAGTGGCTCTATTTAGTATATCTCGAATACTTGTAATTGGGACGGTCCCTCTCATTGGACTTGTTTGGAAAGTCCGTTGGGAGAAAGAACACAGATTCCGAAATAAATATGTGAGAGGAGTTTTATTTCGGTAAGCGTAAAATGGATTTTGGGCCCATTATTCTTCTGTTTTAACACCCATGTCTTCCGTTAGACTGTTCACAATATTTTGTTCAGTGAAGGCCAAGGGGGTTTATTCGGTCGGGTAAAGGAGACCTATGAATTATTTTTGAATAAAATTAAAAAAATAAAAAAGACAAAAGAATAATGTAGGGTTCACTGGTGTGATATTCCTATTTATTTACAAAAATATTTGTGATATTCTCATATTCATAAAACAAAAAAATATTTTTCATCCTTTTTTTTTTGCCTTGTTTGAACTTTAATGTAAAGTATTTAGTAATATCTCAATTTTTGATCAAATGTTTGACAGCATGGGGAAAAACTGAGGATTTCGTTCCGCATCTCTACTTTTTATTTTGGTAGGGTTACTTCTGCCTTTTATAACTTCGAAAATAGTTATTCTTGAAAGGATTTAGTTATAATTTTAAGAATATCTAATTATGATTATGTTTTAAGCTAGTAACTTTGCATAAATTAAAATATTGAGTTTTGACCTTTTTTTCTTTATTTTCAGTAAGGATTATTAATCATTAATCATTGATTCGTTCCCTTTTTTGCCAAGAAATATAGTACTCTTCTTCATCCTTTTTATAAGTCACACGTATTTGAATTACGTAAAATAACTATTGGTTAAAATTTGTTAAAATCAATAAATGTATAAAAGATATATTTTAGAATGGTGCGTGATTTTAAATTTTCAACCCAATAAAACTTAATTTCACAAATTGTAAATCATATTAAAAAAGTAGTTTCTACCCATTCAAGTATATATTTAATTGCAGTTGTACTTAATATGGTGAATGATTTTGAATTTTCAACCCAAGAACATTAGGTTGTCATAACAATGATTCAGATTCCAATTTATATTCAAATTTTATATTCATTACTTTGACCCTATTGTCTTGTGTTGCCTGGGCTTTTCATGTACAAGTCAATGGGCGAATACGAAATATCTCCCTTGTCCCACCAAGAATGGTGTCATGATCATTGAAGCGGTTGACAGCACTAAGCCAATAAATTAATTAAATAATTGATGTCTTTATTATATTTCTTCAAATTAATTTATCTATTTTATAAAATGATATATAATCTCATCATACATATAAGTAGTTAAGAATATATATTATAATTAAGTAATTTATTTAACTCTTTTAATCTTCTAAAAAGTCAATTGACTTTTATATTACAAATCGGATATACTATTTTTTACCTTTAACAAAATACAATTATTTCTGATCTTGGGTATTCATAAAATATTTAAAGATAAAGGTACATTCAGCGCTTTGAAGTATTCTGTTATGTGCATCATTCTAAAGTGTTTTTTTTGTCTTGGTGTTAGGTACATAAAAAATATTTTAGGGTGCTAAACGCTTATGAAAAGATACTTCAGAGTGATATATATATATATATATATATCACAAAATGCTTTAAAATTCACCTTAACTCAATATTTAATTCTAAATTATAGATTGTTGTGATTTATAATGGGTTTGCCATTTTTACCAGACAATTTCATGTGCCCTCGTTAGGCTTTAGCTTCATTCTTTGCTAATTTGAGAGAGAGAGAGAGAGAGAGAGAGAGTTTTAATCATGTTCTACCTCTTCATTTTGATTAGGTTATTTGAATCTTTTATCAACAAACACATTTCTTCACTTCTTGTATGTTTTATGGAATTTGAAAAATCAGTCGCACTATTTTTATTGGTGAATAGTGTGATTTGTCATGTTTTATAATATATATTGATGATACTTATTTTAATTCTTTATTTAATTTTTATTCTTTAGCAATATGTAATTGATTGATGTTGAAGATCCTTTATTCCATGCTCTCTTGAATTAAATGGGACTGTCTTTCGATGCGAATAACAAACAGATATGGTGAGTAAGGGGTCACCCTGTCGTCGGTGTGTGTGAAGCTGTCAGCGTCTTCCCCATTCCAGCTGAGTTGCATACTAGGAGTTGTTACACAACTATATATATGATGTGCACTGGAATCTCAATCTGCTCAAGGCAGTGACGGAGGAAGCCCCAGTTAACTCTATCGTAGACCTTATCAAGATCTATCTTGATAGCCATGTACACCCTTTTCCCTTGCATATTACGCATCGAATGAATAAGTTCCAGAGCAACGATCACATTATCAGAACTATGTATCCCGGGAAGAAAGCTATATTGGTTGGGGCTGATTACCATTGGCAAGATTGGTTTCAACCTATTAGCCAGAATCTTGGTTTTCGTTTTAAAAATTACGTTACACAAGCTGATAGGCCGCAAGTCTTTAGCTCTTCTGGATACTCCTTCTTTGGGATGAGTACAATTCGCGTATCATTGATCCCCCAGAGAAGGGATGGATCCGTCCACATCTTCATTACCAGGTCAAGGACAGATTGCCCCACATGTTTCCATTGACTTTGATAAGACGATGCTATAAGGCCGCCCACACTAAACAGCATCGAGCTTTCTGTGCCCAGGTAAGAGAATCTTACGCAAGTGATTTCTCTAGCTCCAACCATAGCCTGTGCTGCAGACTGTTCAAATCAGATGACAGGATGTGACGAGCCTCAATCTTACTGATGCCGTTCAAGCGTTGCATTGAGGTCCTGATCTTTTGCCCATTGTGCCCGAAAACTTGCTTATTCCATTCGTCATATGTCCCAGTAAATTGATGTATATTCTCATTCCAAGGCCTATGGCTGTTCCACGTGTCCTTAACAAAGCTGCTAAACTTCTCATGCAACGTCCATGCCGCAAGGAAACAAAAATGCTTCTTGCCGCGCTGCCTATCCTGCTGTCCCTCTAAGTGCAGTAACACTGGTCGATGGTCAGACTTATAGAATTGAAGATTTGTGGCCGTTGCATTAGGGAAGGCGGCTAATCATTCATAGGACCCCAAAATTCTGTCAAGTTTGCTTTCGCAACCCTCACGCTGCCATGTGAACCTCGGCCCCATGAAACCAATGTCATCCACCTGCGTTACCAACACAAAATCACAGAACTCTCAGTCTGATCTGCTAATAGCAGCATTGGTCCTATGGTCTTCTGCCAATAATGTCGCGTTGAAGTCACCCCCAAGCATCACGAGCCATTACATTGGCTGCGAAGCTCTTGGAGTTGAGCCCACAGCTCTTGGCGCCTCTGAGAATCGGGGCTTGCGTACACAACTGTTAGCCACCAAGTGAGACCATCTTGGTGCTCAACATTGAGGTGTATGAACTGAGCGTTTTTTGCTTCAACACAAATCCGTTTAAGCTTGTCATTCCAAAAGCACCACAGCCCTCCCCTAAAGCCATCAGCCCTCCTCTGGGGATACATTAACAGCATCCATCGCCATCACATCCATGTCAGATGGGCCCATTTCAGATTCCCTTGAGGCCCCATCAGTTGGTCCGCCGTCCGCTTGCTAAAACAGTAAAACCTCAAAGTGATTTAATGTAGGATGGGTGGCAGTTAATTACCACCGCTACCTTCGTTCCTTCCACCTGTCCTACTCTGGCTCTTGGCTGGTTTTTAATATCCCTCATATTCTCCTTACCACGTGCCCTCCTTCTAGTTTAGCTTTCCGTCTTGAACCGACAGGGACCTACTCATTCTTCTGGTGGTTATTTAAAGCGGATGCAATATTGTTGATCTCATGAAGAGTTTGTGCCACATCATTATGCTCTTTATTCCTCCCTCTTTCTTTATCTGAATCAACACGTGCCATAGATAACCGTTGATTATCCTTGTTTTTTTTCCTTTTTTTGCAATACAAAGGCAAGCTGAGGCTTGTAATAAGATATTCCTAGCCGAACCTAAACAAAATAATACTAGTTACATACGAGATGACACCTCATTTCTTATCATTTGTTGACATTCTAGAGGGGGCAACATAACTATTTTAATGCTAAAGTTTCCCTCTTGCCCTTGTCGGGCCATATAATCTACGCAAGAAATCAACTCCCTAGTAGTATGATAAATTTGGACATCCCAATTATTAAACAAGAAGTCTCTAGTATATGCTATTATATCTCTTAATGGATGATCTGATGAGCCATCTCTCATAAGGCAATTGAAAGCCTCCAATGAATCAGTTTAGACAAACACCTTGTGAAAGCCACATTGTTTGGCCACTGATAGTCTTGTATGAATGGCATATATCTCTGCCTCTTGCACTGAGGATAGCCCAATGAATCTATGGAACCCCATTAACCATCGGCCTGCTTCATTCTTGATCATTCCCCCGTAAGTTGCCGAATCCCGATCCCATACTGAGCCATCAACATCAACTTGTACCACACCCCTTGGAGGAGGAGTCCAACTACTCTCCTGTCGAATAGCCGACTGGAACACTCGGTTACCCAAATCATTATAGACAGTAAATTCCATTAATGAATATGAACACCTATGAAGAAGTTCTGTGGATGTTACTTTACAACCGTGGAACATGTATGTACAACAATCCGTCCAAAGTACCCAACAGATTAGCCCGAAGACTCTAGTCCATGTGTAGTCCCCATATCGCCCTATATGAGGGTTATGCCTGCAATTTCAATTATGCCAACCCTGCAAATTGCCAGAAAAAAATCTAGACAAAAAGTTAGGTTTTAACACATGAATCCACACATCCTTTGCTTTATTGCAATCTAGAAGGACGTGCAAAACACTCTCCTCACAATTACATTGAAAAGGACAATCACTCGTGGATGACAATCCTCTCTTAGCTCTGAGTGAATTTGTAACAATTCTCTCATGGGCCACTTGCCACATGAACAATTTAATCTTCTCAAGAAGTTTTCATCTCCAAATCAGCTGCCAGAAGGAATCAGCTACCATATCCTTCCTTTTAAATATAAAATCATAAGCACTCTTAACAGAAAACAAGCATTCGCTGTAGGCCTCCATAAAAATCTGTCAGGAATATTTCCCTTTGGAGGTCTCACCCTAGTTATAAGTTTGATGATTCCCTCGGGGAGAATATTTCTCCATTTACTCACATCCCATTCCCTATTTATCAAGACATGATCCAGAACCTTATCCGCGCCACATAAAAATTGTAGGTGATGAACATAATAAATTAGAGGCTTATCTAGAGGTAACCAACGGTCCCACCAAAAACTTGTGGATTCACCACTATTCACTTTCCTCCCTACTCCTTCCATGAAAAGATCCCAAACCTTGACAATTGATTTCCAAGTTATAAAGAATGTGGATATTAGACAGTAATTTATTTTAGTGTTAGCAGAATTGATAAACGATTTGTTATTACCCATTGAACCTTTTTCACGAGATCACCGATCACATTGGTTAGGTTGTTGTCATTTTCAAATTAACTTAAGTCTCATCCCCCTGGCTAACTTGTTTCATTCTAGGGGTTTTGTTAATGGATTCAATATGTCAACTTTAAACCTCACAAAATCTACAAGTTTCAATAGTATGTGTAAGATTGGTAGCCTTATTTTATAATTTTAAAGTTGTGCAGTGATTTAAAATTAGGTTGAGGCTTTATTATTTGCCATTGAGAACAAATCTTGTGAAATTGTTGTTGTAAAGAGCTGCGAAGAGATGCACTAAATAGTTTATCTTATTTATACGTAGAGGGGGAATTTATATACAATGTAGGAGTACGATACATAAATACTTTTAATGACTAATAATCTCCTAATAATGACTTATAATCATAACCAATCCCAATATTTGATTCTATATTAATTATAATATATTTACAATATCTTTACACTCCCCCTCAAGTTGGAGCATAGATGTTAATCAAGCCCAACTTGTTACAGAGATAGTTGATCCGAGTTCCATTCAAGGCTTTGGTAAACAGATCACCTAGTTGGTCTCTAGACCTCACATGGCCTGGAGAAATAACATTTTCTTTGATCTTATGCCAAACAAAATGACAATCGTTTTCGACGTGTTTTGTGCATTCATGAAAGACAGAGTTGGAAGCTATGTGTAGAGCCACTTTATTGTCACACCACAACCTTACTGGTAATGAAGTTTTGAGACCAACCTCCCTTAACAATTGATAGATCCACACTATCTCACACACTGATTGTGCCATAGCTCTATACTCTGCTTCAGCACTAGACCGAGATACCACATTCTGTTTCTTATTTCTCCAGGATACTAAATTTCCAGCCACAAAGACACAGTATCCTATAGTCGACCTTTTAGTAGCTTTCGATCCACCATGGTCTGCATCACAAAAAAACTCAATATCTGTGTGCCCATTATTCTTGTATAATATACCACGACCTGGGGATCCCTTTAAGTAATGCAAGACATGTTCTAAGGCCTCCCATTGGTTAACAGTTGGTGATGCCATGAATTGACTGAGCACACTAACTGAAAAAGTGATATCAAGACGAGTCACGGTGAGATAGTTTAGTTTTTCAACCACTCTGCGATATCTCTCGGGATTTTTAAATGGCTCACTTTTATCATTGCCAAGCAGTTCGCCCTTATCATCTTCCAGCAAATTCTCTGGTAGTTTTTCTCCATCAATATCGAGAAGTGGGTTGGGAACCATTGGGAAACTACTAGGTGCAGCTCCAAGTTTTCCTGTCTCTTTCAGCAAGTGGAGAACATATTTCCTTTGTGTCAAGAGGATGCCTTTCTTACTCCTCATAACTTCAATCCCTAGTAAGTACTTTAACGGGCCCAAATCCTTTGTTTGGAAATGAGAGTTGAGAAAGGACTTGAGTGATGAGATTCCCGAAGTATCACTACCAGTAATCACAATATCGTCAATGTACACTACCAGAAGGATTATGCCAGCATCTGTTCAGTGATAAAACACAGAGTGATCACACTTACTTTGTCGCATGCCAAAATTCTTCACCACGGAGCTAAATCTTTTAAACCAAGCACGAGGACTTTGCTTCAAGCCATACAGAGATTTCTGAAGATGACACACTTTCCCAGACTCCCCCTGAGCAACAAAACCAGGTGGTTGCTCCACGTAAACTTCTTCATGAAGATCACCATTCAAAAAGGCATTTTTGATATCCAGTTGATGGAGGTTCCAATTATGAGTGGCTGCCATAGAAATAAAGAGGCGGACAGAGAACAACTTGGCCACAGGTGAGAAGGTCTCAAAGTAATCAATTCCATAAGTTTGTGCATAGCCATTTGCAACAAGACGGGCCTTGAGACGTTCGAGAGTGCCATCAGCCTTGGTTTTAATAGTGAATACCCACTTACACCCAATTGCTTTCTTGCCTCGAGGTAAATCAACTAGAGTCCAGGTACCAGCATGATCAAGGGCCGCCATCTCTTCGATCATTGCAGCACGCCAACCCGGATGGGCTAATGCAGTATGGAGAGTTTTAGGAATGGTAATGGCATCTAAGGATGCAACAAATGAACAAGATGCAGGAGACAAGTGGTTATAAGAAACAAAGGAGGAAATGGAATGAGTACAAGTGCGTGTACCTTTACGAAGAGCGATGGGCAAATCAAGAGTTGGGTCAGGCTCGGGAACAGGTGTCTCAGGCTCATGCTCAGGGATGCTTGGTTAAGGATTAGCAGACGAAGCAGATAATGGTGGGCTAGAGTCAAAACTAGCCACATTACTTTCCTTGGGACGCCGAATGTAGACGTTAGTGATAGGTGGTCGAGCAGGTGCTGGAGCGGGGAAGGAACCTGATATAACAAAAGATCATCCTCTTCGTCTGTTGAAGGAAGTGGAGAGGAGGAACAGAAGAAAAGAGTAGAATCATGAAAGGTAACATTATTAGATACCAAATACCAATTTAAGGTAGGAGAGAAGCAATGATAACCCTTTTAGACTCTGGAGTAACCAAGAAAAACACATTTAAGGCACTTTGGGCCTAACTTGAAAACATGAGGATGGACATCCCGGACAAAGCAAACATATCCAAAAATTTTAGGATCAATAGGAAATAGGGACTTGGAAGGGAAAAGTGTTTGGTAAGGAATGTCACCATTAAGCACTGAAGACGGTATATGGTTGATAAGAAAGCAGGCAGTAGAAACTGCGTCTGCCCAAAAAGGTTTAGGAACCTTCATATGAAACATTAGTGCCCAAGCTACTTCAAGTAAATGGCAATTTTTTTGGCTCTGTAACACTATTTTGAGCAGGTGTATCAACACAAGAAGATTGATGAAGAATACCATTTTGAAGCATATATGATTGAAAAGAGGAAGAAAGGTATTCTTTTGCATTATCACTCCTTAAGGTATGCACAGTAACCCCAAATTGCGTTTTAATCTCAGCACCAAAATTACAAAAATGAGAGAATAATTCAGAATGATTTTTCATTAAATATAACCATGTGGCACGAGAATCATCGTCAACAAACATAACAAAATACTTGAAACCGGTTTTTGATGCAATAGGACACGGACCCCAAACATCTGAAAGGACTAATTCAAAAGGGGATGCATCCCGTTTATTGACTCGAGACGCTAAAGGTGGACGATGATGTTTGGTAAACTGACATGACTCACAATCTAAAGAAGATAAGGAATGAAACTGAGGAAACATCTGTTTGAGAAAAGACAAGGATAAATGACCCAAACAGCAATGCATGTCAAAGGGAATGACTCCACCAGAACAAGCAACTGAACGAGGCCCCTGATCATCCAGAAAGTAATGGCCGTTAGATACATAGCCTCTACCAATAATCTTCTTCGTCATGAGATCCTATATCAAGCAATAAGTTGGAAATAGTGAGAAAAAACAATTCAATTGACGAGTAAGTTTACTGGGGGAAAGAAGATTGAAAGCAAGCTCAGGAACATCTAGCACCGATGATAATTGGATAGAAGGAGTGGGCTTAACAGTGCCATAACCAAAAACACGGGAATAGGAGCTATTAGCAATAGTGATACTGGAAGGTGTGGCATAAGAATTATAAGTAGAAAAGAGATGACAGTTACCTGTCATGTGATCAATGGCGCTAGAATCTACGATCCACTTCGAGGAAGAAGAGATAAGAGAGGTAGCAGTATTACCTGTGGTGGCAAGAGCACTTGGTGGTGGTAGTGATGATGGCACTGTAGAAGTCAAAGATTCTTGATACTTGGAGAACTTGGCGTATTCAGCAGCGGAAATAGTAACCCTGTCATCATTAGACAATGTGACATGTGCAAAGGTAGTTCTTTGTTGTCGGTTCTGCAACTTGCGACATGTGTGCTTGGTATGACCTGGTTCCTTACAGTAATAGCAGGTGACTCCACTAGAGTCCTGATAAGCTCCCTCTAGCCGGGAGGCCCCTTTGTGAACCGGAGGACGATGATCGGATTGACCTTTACTTATGAGAGCACTAGTAGGGGTGCCGGAAGGAGACTGAGAAAGGTTCTCAGTGCGCATGACACTAGAGAAAATATCCTGAAGAGTAGAAATCTCAGATCCAGATAAAATTTGAGAACGGACCGTCTCATATTCTGATGGTAAAACATTAAGGAAGCTCATGACAACTAGTTGCTCCCGTTGAGTCTGTTGTACCTGAATATCAGTAGTTAAAGGCATTAACATATTCAATTCCTCATAAGTGCGTTTGAAGTCCATAAAATATGCCTTGAAAGAACGGTCATTTTTGTCTGCCCAATAAAAAGCTTTGCAAACCTCGTAAACACGAGAGATATTGTCTTTGCCTAAATACAGAAATTCTAAGTAATCGATCAGTGCCTTAACAGATTCACAATGATTGATAGACGGAATAATCTCACTTTCAATAAAATTACGAATTTGTAAAAATAATTTGGCATCATTACGCAACCAAGCTTTACGTGAATAATCTAAACGTGGATTGGCCGTTAGATGATCCTCCTTATCAATACTTCATAGGTACATTCGTACAACCTTACTCCAGTCCATAAAGTTAGTCCAACTTAACTTATGATCAGTAATTTTAGTCACCATTGGAACAACCCTTGGAACAATATAAGATTTTGTCTCGGCCATAAAAAAATTGAGCAAATAGCAAAAGGGTGAGCTACGAGCAGAATAATCAATAAGGAAGGGTCTCACCAAGGACCAAGCAACAGAAAAGAGAGGATACGAAAAAGCAAACTAGTAATAGAAACGAGCACAACAGCGAACTCCAACAAAACCCAGTCACCAGAAGTCACCAACCAGCCACGAAACCGGCCAAATCACATTGAACGAACAACAGCGATGAAAAGCGAATCGTGCGGAAATGTACTGACGATGAATAGTGAACCGTACGGAATTGTACAGATGCCAAACAGGATGCATGAACAGCGAACACGAATGGCGGTGAAATGAACAGTGCTCCGTACGGACGGTGAAACAGTGTGCCACCATGAACAGTAACCAAAAGTTTGGACCAAAGCAGCATCCAAAAGAAGAAAAGGAACCTTAGGGCTCTGATACCATGTGAAGAGTTGTGAAGAGGTGAACTGAATAGCTTATCTTATTCATATGTAGAGGAGGGAATTTATATACAATGTGGGAGCACCATACATAAATACTTTTAATAACTAATAATCTCCTAATAATGACTAATAATCATAACCGATCCCTATATCTAATCTATATTAATTATAATATATTTACAATATCTTTACAGTTGTCAAAATTTGGAAAAACTAACAAACAGTATATGGTTCGAGTTGGATCCAAGGATACTATCCTTAAAATTTATTCTTCAACCCCTTGAGAATTAGGAAGCGATACTCTCTAGATTAATGAACCCTTCATGTAAAGATATAGGGTGACAAAAGTGATAGATGACAAAAGTATTCAGCAAGAAACAAAGGATTTACAGTCTCTAGGATTCCCTTATTCTTCTTATGTCTCTTATTTTTTTTAAATTGTCTAAAATGAAGTGATAGAATGATTATTTATAAACATTGATGGGATGCATGAAGAGACATACCTTGAAGCAACGTAACTCTTTAAATTAAAAAGTTGTAACTCTCTGTTATAAAATATTATAATAATATTTGGAAAGACTCTTTCTTGGACACAGCCATTCACAATATTTCCAACAGATTTTTCATCGCCAAGCTTTATGTTACATTGAACACCCTTTTGCATTGCCACATCAAATAGTACCTTTTGGTCTCAAAGTTGCCCTATCACTATTCTAGAATGCCATGATTCGAATATTTGAACCTATTCTCCAAAATGCCTTGACCTACATTGATAACATTCTACTGTTGTCAGATGACCAAGAATCTCATCATAAGTTCTTGGCCCAATTTGCCAATATTGTGGTCCAATTTGATATCATGCCTTCCTCCAAAAAGAGTCACTTAGTCCAGACAAAGATTGAATTTCTTGGAATGATATTTCAAGGAGGATTTTACCAACCAAGACTTGATAGTGCTGGAGAATTACTCAATATTTCAAACAACAGCTTGTCAATAAAGTAGATTCAACAATTTCTAGGAATTATCAATTTTCTACGTGACTTTATTCCAAATGTACTAGACATACTAGTCAGTGATTTAAGCTACTTTGAAAGAACTCCAATTTTGGGGATATGAACAAATAGTAGTTGTAAAGCATTTAAAACAGATTGCACAAAATCCACCACCACTAAAGATTCCAAAAAAAGGAAAGTGGATTCTGCGTACTGATGCTAGTGAACATTTTTGGGATGCGATCTTAATTGAAGAAGAAAATGGTAAGAGGAATTACTGTGGTCATGTGTAGAAAATAGCCCGAATACATAAATGGGCTTTAGGTCCAATAGATCCAAAATGTTTTACAGAAAAGTTCATAAATAAGAGCTCATTACTTGTACATTTGCATGGATCTTCAATAATAGAGTATTATTCAGTGATTACATTTATGCTCTCTATTATTCAACATGGTATCAGAGCATCAGGCTATACGATCAACAGTCATCTTTTGAAGATTCATCACCATTTTTTCAAGAAGAGGAAAAAGAAAACAAGGCCTACATCAAGAAACCCATTTGGATTCCAAGAAATGCAGTAAACCCGAAGGAGGTGGCTCAGGGCCCGACTAGAGTTTCACCACATTGCGTCTTGCAAGGGTTGACATCATACCGAATCATTTACCGGTGATCAGTACTCAGCAAATAGGCCCAATGAATCTATTGGATGGAGTGTGCCTTCTGTATTTCTTGAACATGTGAAGGATGATTTTAAACAGCATTATGGTGATAGCATTAAGAATGAGGGTGCCCATCCACTGGCTGCCAACAACGACGACGATGATGAGTTTTTATTTGAAGACAGATTTAGCATTGCCTATAGTCTAGACAAAGAATCAAGCCAAGCAACTTGAAAGGGAAAAATCCCAGAAAGAAGTTGGTTTTGAAGCTTGGAAGCAGGAACTAGAATGAGCACGAAAAGAGTACACAACCACTGTCAAAGAACTTGATGCTGCCAAGCAAGAACTCACCAAGATCAGGCAAGATTTCCATGAGCCTTGGAGGCAAAGCTCACAGCGTTTCAGACGGTCGAGGAAGCTCACGCTTGGCCAAGCTGAACTCGGAAAGGATTAGTGAGCTCTCAAAGGAGATTGCAGCCATGAAAACATCTGTAGAGGAGCGGAAGCTTGCATCTTTGCGGGTTCAAGAGGAACAAGCAAAGGTAATGGCATAGGGGCAACCCCATTGACACTTCGCCTTTCATGGCCAAAAAAAAAAATTTTTTGTCGCACTGGGAAGAAGAGGAAGGAGGGAAACATGTAAAAAAACGGGTGAGAAGGAGTTTAAGGAGAAGGCGGAATTTCAGCGTGGCGATTTCTATCAAAGCTTAAAAGTTCTTGAAGGTGGTGATTTAAGTTGCTCTAACTTATTCACTGTGAAATTATTATCTTCATGTTCTTTGCTCTCATTGGATGGTCTGCACCTAGCTATTTCAGAACTAATTTGAGAAATCTGGAAGAGTATCTTTGAAAATTCTTTGATTGGTGCTCTTTCTTTGACCTCAACTCCTCTAAGACCAATCTAATCATATCTATTTGCTCTCTAAGAGTAACTTTTTCCCGTGAAAATGAAGCACACTCCCCAAGGCTAGATAAAATATTAGTGATTTCAGCTTCTGCAACACTTAATGCATGGACAGGTCAGCCTTGTACTTTCTTGTTTCTTCAACCTTCCGATGGTAAATATCAAGGCATTCTTGCTCCAGTTGAAGAAGCATTGTCTCCCTATCACTATCACCTTCGCATACATGAGAAGAAAAGAAATCGATCAAGAAAGGCACAACAACAAAGCTGCAGAGGCAGGGGAGAAGAGGATCCACCCTTGAATGCACTCATTGCCCCTAAGAAGGCACAGCAACAAAAGCTGCAGAGGCATGGGAGAAGAGGATCTACCCTTGAATGCACTCATTGCCCTAAAGAAGGCATAGCAACAAAAGCTGTAGAGGCGGGAGAGAAGAGATCCACCCTTGAAAGCACTCATTGCCATAAGAACACAAGAAAGGCACAGCAACAAAAGTTGTGGCACTTGATCGAATAAAGGGATAAGTACCCAAGAAGCATTTGCAATTCAAGCAATGGCAACAAGTGGAAATGAAGGTGAAGGCCAAAATGCTTAAGATAATGTGGTCACATCAAAATAGTGTGAAAAGATATACAAATGAAATTGTAAAGCAAGTTGAGAGTTTTTAATATGTATAACTCTAAACTTGAAGGGGAATGTAGAAAATAGCCCAAATACATAAATGGGCTTTAGGTCCAATAGGTCCAAAATGTTTTACAGAAGAGCTCATAAATAAGAGCTCATTACTTGTACATTTGCATGGATCTTCAATAATAGAGTATTATTCAGTGATTAAATTTATGCTCTCTATTATTCAACATCATGCAAGTGGGCAATTCAAAGAGTATGAGAAACAGGAGGAAAATTGGATTTTAGTTTTATATATGTTTTTAACTCAAGTATATTGATGCATTAAGCACTATGAGTTCATGAAGAGATTAAATTGTCTTTGGTGGTGTTATCGATTTTGGTCCACAGTATCAAAAATAAAATAGGGCCTATTTTGATGAACTAGTTGTGGAGAGCAGTTGACTTGCTTCATTTTATATGGGATAAGACTTCATGAATGTATTATATTTTCGCTGTCAAGTTTTTTTTATAAATTTCAAACTCTTTACGATTTTTTTTTAAAAATCGTTAATAAATTTTCTTAGGATATCAATTCTGACTTAACTCTAATTTTTTTAATCTCATCTAACCTAATCAAATATTACCAGGAGTTAACTGGGTTGGTTGGAATACCAGTCTGGTGTATGCCTCAAGTTTATGGCTTACGGGATCTTTCTTTCTTTCTTTGCTTCCCCTTAAAAACTGTTTTTTTACCCTTTAAAAGAGAACTTTGTGGGTAATGATGGGACTGATCCACCTGAACGTGTTTTGGTCTAAAGTGTGATTAAAGCTAAAGTTTCCTGGTAATGACTTGCAAGCTTAGTCATATTGATGTTTTGTGAGGTTTTAAAACTATTAAACTGACTATTGTTATCTGAAGAAAGAGCATAACTAAGGTATCTATCAGGAACAATTTTCGGTCAAAACCATGAATTACATTTTCACCAGCCTTCTTCTATTGAGAGGAGGCTGAAACTGTCAGTTATCACCCAGAAATGTTTTGTCTGATCGCTGGAAAAAGTCTTTGCTCCATAGCTTTTCTTGCTTATTTTATGTATTCAATTACTTTTGCACTGTGATTTAAGGATAAAGATGAAGTCATTGAGTATTGTGGGTCTTGGTTTGGGTGTAGCTTTTGGCTGCCTTCTGATACTTCTAGTCGCTGAGATTTGCTACTTTTTGTGCTGGAAGAAGAAAACAGGTTATACAGATTCCGAAAAGGACACCAACATTAATGGGAAACAGCTATTTCAAATGTTCTGTGAAGGAGAAAGGTCAGGTTTCAATGATGATAATGATGATGGTAGAGAAGGGCAAGTTCAATCACAGACAGTTTGCACTTATTCTCAGCAGAGTCCAAGATTCTTATTCACAATTGAAGAAGGAATTAAGGAGGGTTCAGAATCTGAGAGTGTGAATACTAAGTCCAGTTGTCGAGTTAGTCCTTGTGATTCTTTCATCGTGGACACTCCATATTTCACACCTTTGGCTTCAACTTCCCCTTGTATAACTTCTCCACTTGCTCTCCCTTTGGGTTTGAATCCTCATTTTGAATCAGCAAATAATGATTCTGCAGAGTTTAATAGGGTAAAATCATCAACTACTACACCTACAAGATTCAAGTTTAATTTACAGCACACAGGAAGAAACCAAGTTGAGAATATCAAAGAGCCTGGGAAAGGGACAAAAAGGTAGGCCATGATGTTTGTTTTTTTTAATGGGTTTTCATGTTTTTAATTTGTACTTGAAGAGACAGAGAATGTATAAGATATTATAGAAAGTACAAGATACAGTCAGAAGAATGAAAGTTATTTAAATGTATATAACTTGTTATATATGTCCATGCATCATGTATTTAAAGTATAAATTTGGACAATAAAATAACTAAATTCTTATATTTAAAATTAAAATAAACTTTTTATGAAGCTCTTACACTTAGGATTAGAAGGAATATAAAAGATATTGACCAATTATTTCCTTGAATTGTCCAATTAGATCTTATATTTAGAATAAAAATAAACTTATTGTCAAACTCATATACTTAGAATTGGAGGAAATATAAAAGATATTGAACAAATTGTTTCCCTGAATTGCCCAATTAGATCTTCATTTTAGAGTACATCAATTTAAGCCACTTGCTCCTTTTTATCGTGGATGAGACAGAATGTAAAGTCCAATCGAGCAATGAATATTATTTAAATATATGGAACTTGCGTCCAGATATTGTGTTTGTCACACTTGGCTAACACCAAAACAAAATAAATGAAGTTTATAGGGTTTTGGATCATATCAAATTTTCTTTTGATATTGGCATGATTAATCTTAAATAAGAATAATGTTATAAAAACTAAATTGAATCAACTGTTTCATTTAAAAACATCTCAAAATCTTGAAAAGTACCATCCATGACACCTAATAGGCGACAATGCATGTATACATGTAATACTACCTCAAGTACTAAATATAAAAGCTGGACTTATTTTAATCTTAAATATAAAACTTCCTTTTTGGACAAAAATAGGAGTTCCCAACAAGAGGATCTCGGTCACTTTATTTAACAAATTTATAGTTTTCCCCCTCAAAATATTCCTATTGATTGCATGTGGTATAGAAGTTCCCATCACGATTGGTACGATGCACAGTGTATACTGGAGAAACCAACACATCGTTGGTTACAAATAATTAAACTAATTTTCATAATATTCACAGATTAAATTAACCGGAGGCATAGAAGTCAGGCAGTGAATGCACTCAAGGAATTACTACACAATACTTTGGTGGCTACAACAGTAAAATGCACTAATGAATGTGGTAGGCTTACACTCTTCGCCTAATTTGGGGAAAAAATCCATTGATCAAAGCAATTGATTGACACTTGAACAACCGGGGACATCCAAGCCTACAAACTGATAAATTAAACTCCCATTGCAGCGAGTCCTGTTATCCCCAGTTCAGGGAAAAGTGGCTGCAAATCAGGTTCTTCCAGAAGACTGAAGGCAGTAAATCCATAGTAAGAATGGTATAGGTCTGGAAGTTCTCCAGGGACTTTACCAAACCCGCCATACTGGTGAAGATCAAATAGAAGCAGCTAAGTTAGTTGCAGACAGCCAAGGCTCAATAGAGGGTCAAAATGACAGATTTAGTATCATCACATCAGTAACATATATTCATGAAAGCACATCAAGAAATGTAATTTTTCACTTCCTAGCTAGAGAACAAGGGCGTGTGGTCCTTGGAGGCTTCACTTTAGGTTCTCATTTCAACGATTTCTACCATGGATGGCTATGAAGCAAAATACAAGCTTTTGAAACACAAGTCTCCTGGTTACCAAGAACTTTGAAACTCATTTGTACAAAAACTGAAACTCGACATTCATCACCCCGGGTAATCCAAACAAAGGATAGTCAATTAGTCAAACTACTAACATGATTAACAACCTTGGCATCCAAAATATTTAAGGTTATTTGCTTAATATTTACCAATAGTTGGTAAGTTCCATTAGCACTACAGATTCTATGCATGCGACAAAGTCTATTTTATTATATGATATTACTCCCCCTAGTCCTTATTAGAAGTCAATTAAAAATTCTCACATATCAATAAAAGCAGTTAAAAACATTAACTTTGTCATAAAATTCAAGTGATTTCCAACATTAATATTATTAACTACATTAAACTCAAAATCATACTAATTATTACTCTCCCCCACTACTCTTATTAAATATGGACATACATAGAAAAAAAAAATTTAAGCAAGTGACTTGTATAAAGGATCGAGAATACTTGTTAATTGATGTCTTGTGATAAAAACCAGAGGGAGTATAAGGTTATTTTTATTTATTAATTTTGGGGGTTTCAGGGAAGGTACGTTAAGACAAAGAAAGAGGATTGACCAGTATAACAAAGGATTTCATTAAATCCCTCATTTTTCCCTTGTCATTCCCTGCTGTAGCCCCCTTTTTCCACAACACAGGAAACTTGCCTTTTTTCTAATAACTTGGCAATAAAAGCAAGGTTATGCCATCTCATTTCATTCTTCCCAAAAACCAAAATACACGGCATTGTAAACAGAAATTGGTGATTGCAGTACCTCAGATTGACAAGCAAGCAGAAATCCACGAAGAGCTCCTTTGTCAATGAAGTCCTGGCCCCCAAAAATCCTTAAAACCGCTCCAATCCTAAATATATGCACGTGATTCTGTCATGGCTATGCAAAATTTATAATGCTGTACCGTGGAATTCCCAAAAGTATCTAATACCGCTTACCAAAATGCATAGCACGCGTCGCTGACTTTATTAGGTCTACCTTGAAAACCACCATCGGTCCCCAGCCTCTGAAATAGAAGAAATAATTAAGGTATCTTGATGGAGGAAAAACAGTTCAAGCATTTAGAAGTTAGCTATGCCAAAATGTCGGTAAAGGATAATTATCAAATCATTGTTTCAGTTTTCAAAAGCACCTCTGGAAAGGAGCCCATAAAAATAACCCTGAAACCTTTTTGTGTAATGAACTAATATAATAAACGAAAAATTAATTTCAGTCCTTATAATTTCAACTAATTTTTAGCCAAGTCCATGAAGAGAGCCCCCCCCCTTCCAAAAAAAAAAATTGGGTCCTTGCAGTCTCCTAAGTTATAGGCATTAGTTCATGTGCTCATGATATTTTGATTAGGGCTGATGTGGATGTTGACTAAAAGACATATAAGTTGTCATAAAATACAAAATAAAAGAGATTTTTAAAAACTAAAATGAGAGGATAAAATTCATTTATTATCAACATGAAAATAAATAAATAAAAATACTATACTCATAAGCATCTCCTTGCATCTATATAAAATCAGTACTTTAGTTGATTTTAATTTTATTTATATTCATGAGACAAAGCTACGCAAGTGTATGCCAGGTAAAAACTAAGTCATCGTCTATTACCAATGTTTCTCAAGCAAATTAACATATTATGAGTATAATTGAGGAAACTGTATTATAGAGACTTGCATATTAATGTTCTTATAATTAATCCTCAGCTTATAAACAAACCTGCACAAGCCAATCCAGTAGCAATGGTACATCCATCACAGAAGACATGGCAGAACTTGAGAGAAGATCATCTCCAAGAAATCCCATTAATCGGAGGGATGCAATAGCACAATAAGTTGCACCGCCTATTCCATTAAAACAACTCATGTTTATAGATATTATTTGAGAAATATACCAGCAGGCATCAGCCAAAATCATGATATTCAGGAAACATGAATTTATGTTGATGGAACTATTAAAAAAAACTGATGAAACAGGGGAAGAGTCTGTGGAACCACAGAAGGTTGTTGGACACAATTTATACTTCAACCCAATCTTATTTTTCACAGTTCATCTGAAACATTTTATGGAGATGATGCAAAACTTGACTATGTTCATTTGACCAAATAGACTAAACATTTGAAATGCAGTAAACAATTTGACACTATTTTAAATATTTGCTAATTGCTGTTAGAGCCAGGGAACTACACATCTCTGGATAATAGAATCACTTGAGCTTCCTTGTTTTCCATTTCTCTATTTTGATGTAAATAGTTTCAAGCCCGGACTTTTTGACTTCACCATGGCTGTTTTGTACCCCCTTTTGAGTAATGGAAATTTCCCTCTTACTAAAAAATGCTAATTTCTATTAGATTCTTCAATAAATAATGGAAGTTTCTTTGAGCAAACAGTATGATTACTGACTAACCAAAAGCTAACATGATATTTTTTTTTCAAAGAACAAGTTAACCATAATTTATAGGGCCCATTTTTAAGCTTTTTTCATGAGAAAATCACTTATATTTTGGAAAAAAAATAAATCACTTTTAAGAATCTTTACAATGTTTATTTAAGCTTTTAAAAATAATCACAATCTGATAAAGGCGGATTTCTGATTATTTTGAGAAGCTACGTAGAGTGGTTTCTTTAAAATAATCAATTGCGTTATGGAGATATACAGAATTACAGATATATCATAAATTCTAAAAATTAATAACTAATAAATTTATGTATGATCGTAACCAAACACAAAATAATCTCTTCCTTCTATAAAATCTTTATACAATAAATCACTTTTCATAAAATCTCTAAACTACGTAAAAATCACTTATTTTTAAGCTTAAACAAAAAGGGCCATAATGGACTTATTTAGTTTTCAAAGGCAAAATGAACATATAAATCCACAATAATGATGAAAATTACTCGCCTAAAAAGAGAGGCATCACAAATCCAAGCTATTTAAATAATCTTGACATAGCAATATAAAAATGATTGATATAAAAAATCCCAAGTAAAATGCTTGAGGGCTGAAAAACAAGTGTAACACTACACTAGAAATAGAGAATCAGGTGGGAAGAAAAAAACCTAGCATCAAGTGGTAGGTCTACTATTCTTTTATTTTCTTTTTTCTATGATTGGCAAGAGATTTAAGTGATTTGTATCGTCAATGAGATTTATGAAGTGGTAAGCAAGAGAATTCAGAAAACCATACACCAGAGTTACCACAACTGATGTAACTAACCCGTCCTCCAACATAGAATAACATTAAATAATGAAAATTATTTCAACTCACCATGTGATTCGGCACCAGGAACTAGTCCAAAGCCACCATCATAAGACTGAAAAGGCAAGAAAAAGGTGAAGAATAGACAAAATTTTATGTATATTCATATAACATCATTTGATTAATCATGTATTGCCAGAACCAATTGTAAACCCCAATAATAGCTGATGACTAGATCAACAAACCTGACAGTGTACTATGTAATCCTTGGCTTTATCTTTGTCCATACCACTCCAGTTATTCAACATGAAAGAGATGGCAGCTGATACAGTCCAAAAGTAATAATGATATGAAATAACATTGCCTTGTCCTTCGAGTAAATAAGCTAAATGCATCTTAATTATAACTCTTACCCGCACAATATACAAATCGCAGATCTTTTTCAGCCCCAGTATGGATGGGCATAAAGCTATCAAAAGAGATGCACGATTTTTGTGAATAAGAAGAAATCTGAATTACAGTTTACAGATATCAATTTTAAACAGAATGAAAATTGACTTAAGCATACCATCATGGCTGTAAGTTCCCAAACACGCTGCAGAATAAAGAAATATGGATGCAGGGAACTAATAAGACTATTAACAAGATTCCAGAAATTTAAAAGCATACCTTCCATCAGGCTGCTGAAGATTTCTCATTGATGTCAATAATGATTCGAAGTCATTGTTAGACAGTTTATAACCAACAATTTTCAATATGGCAAGGGCACAGTAAGTACTTGCCAAGTGACTATTGTTGGGAAGTAAAACCTAGCAGATTTAAATTTCAGCAAGTTACCTAACATAAAATGATTAGAATAAAAAAATTAAATCAAAGCGCTTGCTCAACATATTTTTGCGGAAACGAGTATAAATTGTTCACCTACACCTAAAAGTTGAAAAGACGTTTAGCACTTTAACGTTTCTCCTTACCCCATTATCAACTGAAGGAAACTGTGAAGACCTGGAACCAAGAAAACCAAAGAATTGTCCTGCAGCATAAAGATAGCCACATCAACTTTACATGAAAGTTCAAAAAAATATTAGAGATCACATGTCACTAGAAGCTGTATATTTCTAGGAAGCATTTCATACCACTTTCTCTCTCTTTTTGGTTTCTAGGGAGAACTTGCAAGGACAAAACCCAATTGGCAACAGCATCCTTGTCAACCTATAACATTTGGTAGAATATGTATCCAGTTTACAAGTTAACTGTAATCTTACAATGGCATTAATGGTATGTTTGAGTGAAGGATTATAAGAAGGGATGGGAACAGAACCTTTCCCTTGCTTGAGGGTTATTAAAAAAAAAGTGAGAATAGTGAAGGATTTTCAGCAAACATTCTAAAATCCTCCGGAGTACTTCCTCCATTATATATCAACTTCATTCAATTTGTTAGATTTGAAGGAAAAATTTTCACCAAACAAGGAAATGGAAAGGATATCATTTAACCATTAGCTCCTTCCTCTTTCTTCCCCCTCCCTTGTCCCCCAAACTCCCAAACATACCGTAACAGAAGTAACTAAGACAACTAATGATACTAATAATAGCTTGATCATGATATAGCAGTCTAAAGATAATGAGCAACAGTTTATTTTGAGTAGCTTCATCCATAGGGCATCAGTATCCCAACAAGACACAGACAGTTTACCGTAAATGTTAGTTCATTCAAAGAAAAGGGGGGAAACGGAAATTGAAGTGGAGATGAAAACCACATGATAGAGGCAAATAAATGCTTTAAGTTTAAATTGACTACAGACATTGACATAAGATGGTTAAAATGCAGAACAATGTTCTAGGTTTAGAGCCCATAGCCCTAAGATGTATCAATAATAATTGGTCGCAGCCATTTCAGTAAACACCTACATGTCCCTTATGGGCCACCTTCACCTGGATTTGTATATTTATTTTTCACCAAAACGTTTCAAACCATGCTAAAACAAAATGAAATTTGGTTAACGTGTTTCTAAACTGCTTTAAAAACCTAAAAAGAAAAACTGAAAACATTATCAATGGAAATAAAATGGGTATAATGTTGATAAGTATTCCTCTTAGACCATTGTTCTGAATATTCTTCAATTGATTGAGACTTTAACAAAGCACACCAAAAAACGTTAAAAAAATGCTAAAATAGGCAAACCACTCAACAAGTGAATTCAATTTATAAATTTCCCAAATATAAATACCTACTATATGATATTTTCTTATGTTAGTTACATTATTACTACAGATTTTTTGCCCCTGTATTTCAGTAACGAAATAAAATCCCAGCTCTGACCGCCCAAGTCATGGATTTAACAAAAGCTGACATACATGCCCTAAAGGGCAACCGGTTTTGCTGATCAGTCATGTTCAGGGTGACTGACCCACAATAAAGATTGAAGGAATATTCAACCTACAAGTAGAGACCCAGAATTCACATGTTCAAATCCCAGTGAGTTGCCCAATGTCAGAATGAGAGAGGATTTATAAATACCCGATCGAGTGCCCCGAGGATGTCAAGTCCGGAGATGACAAAGTAAGCGAGGGTAAGGCGATTGATCTCCTGGAGCTGATAGGGGGGTGGCAGCAGCTGGTACATCATCTGAAGGAATGTGATATGGCGATCTCTGTCGAATATTGTAGAATGATGTGACGAGGGGGAAGACGGATCTCCCTCCGATGAATTCTCCACGGAATCCATGGATATGGGTTTGCAATGTCAACAAAGAAGTCAATATCAGAGCTACGACTCAACTCGCCGCTTTGCTCATTACTGTGGAACAGTGGCGGAATCAAGAGGCAAGCGGGAGAAGGAGAATCATGAAAAATTATGTATAGTTGCCTACACGACAGGCAAAGCAGAAGCCGAAAGGGCTTCAGGCGCCCAAAGTTTCGCCATTTTTTTAAAATATGCTTCCTAGTTTTTTCATGTATCACATCCACAAAAATAAGAAAAATGTTAGTGTCCAGTACTACATGTTTTTTAATGTATAAAAATAAGGGAGAATTAGCCAGTAAAGGAATATATGATAAAATGATCCCAAAATGTTGTAAATAGTAACTACTTCATTTTTAAATTGTGTTTCTTGATTTATCATTAACAATCTCTTGAGACAATTTTGTAACACATCCCCTCACTTGGAACCTTTGGGTAATTCTCCCTAAAAATAATACTACCAAAACTGGACCAGTAACTGGTGACTGAACCAGATAAGGTAGTTGGTTAAGGGTCGGTAGATCAGATCAAAGTCAAACAAGGGTGATTGGGAATAAAAAAAATAAATATTATCACACATTAATGCAATCAAACTATCTAAAATTAAAAATTTTTAAAAATAAGTAGTAAATTCAATTATTAACAAAATAATAATTATCAAATTAATAATATATTTATAGATTATTTATTATCCAACATTATGATTTCAAAATATTCATCCTAATAAAATATCAAAATACATATGGTAATTGGACATTTTATTTTTCCTTCTCACTTTGTTTTTCCCTTTAAATACCAAAATGTTCTCCTTCATGTATTCTACAAATTGGAAAAGAGCAATCAACATGCAACAAAATGACAATATAGAAGAAGCTTAGGTGGAAAAATACCAACTTGTATTCTTTTAGGGCATATATAGATTTATCCTTTAATTTACATTATAATTGATTGCGCTATCTTCATTCATCTAAGCACTCCCTATTTTTTCTTGAACGTATATGTTGAAAATTGTGCACTATGGGCCAATCATTGTTTCTCAAAAATTATTTTATTTTAATATATTTTTTCTATTTAATTATAATAGCTTTTGCATATTTATTATGATAATTGCATCCATAGACGAATTGTGAATATTGCCTTAAATGTCACTGGTTGGTTGTCTATACGGGAGCATAGATAAAGTAAGACTAGTATGACTTTGATAAGGTATGGAGATACGAGTTAAAATCATAGTTACTTGTAAAAGTACAAAGTGCTGAACCGATCCGCTATGAAAAAGTTGCATGTATTAAGTCATTAGCTGAACTCATATGTAATCACATCACTATCTCATTTATCCTGAGATCATCATAGATTCCAATTTAAGAGTCGTTAAGTTTTGACTCAGTCAAAAGTCACCTTTGACCGGGTGATGATAAAGGCTATAATCGGGCTTAGGGATTTTTCATGCAGATATAACTGGTCATCTCGATGAGTCAGTCTGAGAAATGTATGGCCATACTGTAACGAAAATGAGTTTTCATTTCTGAGATTAAAATACTCAAGGATCAAAATAGTAATAGTCAGAAATACGCCATTCATGTCTCATCCTTTATCGAGATATCGTGTGATAAAAGGTATGTGATGTGGTTGCATGAAAGGTTTTAATTCTAGAGTTTATTCGAATTATATATTCGAAATGACAATAATATTATATGTTAATTATGATATTTAATTTATTTGATAAATTAAATGACTAAAATTGATATTCAAATTTGATTCGTAAAGATAAATTAAATTCGTTGGTTCATTATTTGAATTAATTATATGAATATAATTTGATCAAATCAAATTAATTCAAATTAGAATTGCAAATTCGAATTTTGTGTTTTAAATTTCAAATTTCAAGATTAATGAAGATTAATCTTGAATATCTTTTAAATTTCAAATTCAAGGTTGATAAAAATTAATTTTGAATATCCTTTTTGAAATTCGAATTTCAAGATTAATAAAGATTAATGTTTAATATATTTTGAGATTCAAATTTTCATGATTAATAAAAAATTGATCTTGAATATCTTTATATCTTTATCAAATTTAGATTTTCAAAATTAATAAATATTGATCTTGGATTATGATGCAATTCATGTTCCATAAATATGAGGACTCATGAATAATAAGATATGAAAATTCAAATTTGATTGTGAGTCACATAAATCCTAGAGAGAGACATGAGAAGCGCTAGCATGATGCGATTGCTAGGAATTGTTCATGTGGACACCGGTAGAGGGAAACGATTAGAGGCGTCGATTCCTTGAGATCGTGTGCAAGAACACGAAAAAGCTTGTGAAGGATGTAGGCGTTAGGAACCAAAAGATAACCAAACGCAAAAGAAGCTGTAAATTCAAGAACTGGAAAAAGTATTACATTATCTCGTCGGTTTACATCTTTGGTAGATCCATACGTGGTATTAGAAAATTTTATTCTGTAATCGTTTCTTCCGCTGCTTGTACGTTCTAATCCCAACAGTATATTTATACCTTCCATTGATAAAGAAAATTATAATCTCTCAAACTGTGGTTCATACTTCTTAGATTCTATTGTTTATATCTCATTCTAATTCAACAACTTCAACTTTATCCTAATAAAATTTTGTAAAAAAATAATTTAAAAACGCTGACCAGGCCAACCGAGCAGGTTGACCTCGGGTCATCCCAAGTTGACCCCAACCCGGGGTTAGAGAGCAAACTAGACCGAACCACTAATCAATTCCCTGTCCAATCCAGTTTTACTAAGCATGCTCAACACTTAAAATGTGAAAAAAATCATATTGTCATTAAATATAAGATAACGTTAGTAATTTTTGCTGCCGGCACATGCATATCTTAAGTCAATGGGTTTGGTCTTCAAAGAGTAAAATAATCCAGGTTTTTATTAAATTATATGGATTAATATTTTAACTAAAATGAAACTTGAAATATTGAAATCGCTTGTTTGAAACTTGAGGTACCAAAATTAAAATAAAGACAAATTTAAATGACTAAATATTATATCAACCCAACAAAATACTATTACCCCATCGTTTGTAAGACTTACTGGTACACTAATTTGAAATGATAAGAAATCCAAATAAATTGTTTTAAAATATTAATATTTGTCATTTTTTTAAATTAATTTATTTAATATATAAAATCATATTTAATCTAATAATACAAATAAGTATTTTAGAGAGTCAGTGTAAATATAATATATTTTATGATTAAGTAATTTATTCAGTTTCTTAAATTTTTTTTAAATTAATCAACTGTATTTTATATTAAATATTGTTTTGTAGAATCCCCATGAATTTGTGTAAACAAAAATTTGACAAAAAGCCTCTAAGTGGCCTGCAACTAAGGCCTTACTTTGGATTTTGTAAATGCCAATCGATATTATGGTTTGTTTGGTATCTTGGAATTGGTGTGAGTGGATATGGAAATTGAAATCTTTTTCATGATAGAGCATTTTTGGTACTATAGAATTGGCTTCCACTTCAATCAAAATGCATGGAAATCAATTCCATGAGGTAAAGTGTGGAATTTGATAAAATGCATGGAATTCTGTTTTCAAGGGCTTTTAGGTCCAATGAAAATAATAAAAAAAGATTTTTGAAATTTTGAACGGCTTCCAGGCCTTGTCATATAAAAATTATATTTCATTTTCATGACATATTAAACATATTTTTAAACTACATTTCTATATCTATTTCTACTTTCAGTTTTCATTTCCATTTCCATATCAAAATCAGGGATAAGTTTCCATTTCGGTGTTTCCGAGACAATGGGGTAGACCCTTCGATCTAGTCGAACCAAAGAGCCACTGATAATACTAACCACACTACCATTTCTTTGTTTGTCTCTATTGCTCACCCTTCCCCGCCGTCCCCGTTCAACCCTCTTCTTTGCTTTACTCATCTCTGTAAGCAAGCTCCTATTTTTGTCGAGCTGGTGGTGTGCATATCGCTAACTACTAGAAGCCATGAAATCCCGCACCTTGTCATTTGCCGATAAATGCAAGGTCCTCCTTCTCTCTCCATCTCTACGCTCCTTTTTGAATTTCGCAGGTTCCACAGAAGTGATTGTATATTGACTGTTAAACGGTTCTGTTTTACAGAACATATTGGCATCGAACTGGCAAGGTTATCTCAATACCATCAAAGCAGACGTCAAAGGAAGGTACCCAGTTTCGTCCTATCTTGTGCTGCTAGTCATGGCAATTTAACTAACTGTTTCATTTTATTTGGCATAATATTTTGTTGGATGCTGTTCGTTTTGATAGTTCATTCCATCCAGTTGTTATTTTTAATATGGGGGTTTCAGCTACAGAATTTAGTATTTGCTAATGAAGTGATGTTACTTTGCCTGACTATGTCAGCAAGAGTGGCATCTATACGTCGAAAGTTAAGTACATAATCAGAAGAGGGAAGCCATACATTTGGGTACCAGAAAACGAATTACATAATGTGGTAGGTTTTCCTCCTTTTTCTTTCTTTGTTATTTTTCGTTTTATAATTTTCATCCTTTCCCCTGTCTGAAGGGAAGAATGTTAACTTACATCATATAAATATCATATTGTTTTACTCTGATCCCCAACAAGCTAGAAACTTCGTTTTACACTGCAAGTTCAACATTAACAAGTTTCTTGCACATGAGGGGAGGTTTAGGAAAAGCATATTGCCGAATTCTTTTGCCTTGTTTAGAGTCTGTACTTGTATAAATCAAACCTTCAGCACCATGGGTGTTGATTTCCCTGTTGTGAAGGGTGGGATTTACTAACTTTTATTGCATGTTTGGCCATGCTGCTGAATGAGAGAAGAGTTGTTCTCTTTAATGAACGGAGCCTTTCCTTTTTAAAACATTGGACTTTATTAGGCTAACAGAAAGAATCAATATTAAATGGAAGCCTGATCTAATTTTAATGAGTAGGAAACCTTTTAGCTTCATGGTTTTCAAGAATTATAACTAAACTTATGGCAGAATAGTTGGCTACTCCCCAGGAGATGAAATTGGTTTATTTGCCACTTATGTCCGGAAATTTTTTGCATCTACTTCTGTTAAGAAATTGTATCTGTACGTAATTTCACAGTTGCAATGATGATATGATATATTTTATATTTTCTTGCAGA
>JANTPZ010090264.1:0-34930 GCA_025593235.1 Vachellia pachyceras | reverse complement strand
ATATATATATATATTATTTCTATTTATGTGCGATACATGCAGCAGATCGGAGTAGTGGTTAAAGATATAAATTATCATATAAAGAAAGAAGGCGAAATTTGACCGGCTCTTTAGAGATTCCAGAAACCGCAAAAAGCAGAAGCGTGAAGAAGGAACCATCGATTCCTGGGCATTGACTTAGTTTAATCCTTTGATGATGTATACAAAGAAACAAAATTTGGTAAGTAAGCTTTTTGTGAAAAGGGGTGGGAATATTAATTATATATGTGCTGGCTTTTGAAGCAAGCAACGCGTGGTTTATCTTAAGGGATAAAAAAAATTGGAACGACTCAGCAACTACCCGCTGTGCCCTCGGGCTCAGAATCAGCCCTTTTCTAAGTAAGTGCCTGCATCAATCATATAATTTACGCTCAACCCTTACTGAGGAAACTTCTTATATATATATATATATATATATGTATATGTATGTGTGTGTGCTTGTTTGGGAACACCGTTTCCCCAACTGCACACGTAAGTCGAGACAAAAATATTTTAAAATTTATAAATACTATCTCGAAATCCGTAAAAAATCTTGAAATCCGCAAAATACCTTAAAATCTGTAAACTCGTTTCTCCCAACGGAATTCCCAAACACACCCTATGTATAGTACATGAGCAGCTATGTGATTAGCAAGAATTTGAATACATCGTTTTCCCCATACCTAAACTTTATATCCATGAGAGTACAAACAGAGATGCAACTCACAAGGAAGATCAAGTTGAAAAACTCAATGTTAACCAGCAGTGGTTGGTTCTGATCGATAGAAGAGGTCCAACCCAAGTTTTCAAATGCAGGAAAGATTTTGAGAAGAACTAATCTAGACCTGTTTGAATATATGACACGGTTACATATAGCCATGTTAAAAATGTGTATATATAGACACTCATTATTATCTCTATTTCCGGTTCTTAATATAAGCTCCAATTAACTTTTTTAAATGAAATCAAAGAAACTAAATAACCAATATATTTATCATTCTTTTCAAAATTAATTTACTTAACTTACATACTAGTGCATAATCTAATAATATATATAAACATTTCAGAATATATATAACCTATTAATCTTCCAAAAAAAAGGTTACGTGATTCTTTTATAAAAAATTAGATGTAGGGGCGATATAGTGCCGTAAAAGAAAGACGATGATATTGCACTCTCATAAATGCAGTCATCAACATACAACTCTTGTGCATGAATATGGATATTTCCCTATTAGATTATCTGGTCTCAGAAACTATTAGAAACAATAGAAGACATTATTTGTGTAAACCATGTACTCCCTTCCATATTACATATAAGATTTTGTTTATAATCTAAATTACACTATAAACAATCTTTTATATTTAGGATTGACCAGAGTAACTGTGTTACTGATTGTGCTTGTCTGGGAATTTGTTGTTGAGAGAAAGATTTACAGATTATAAGATAAGCATGTGAAAGGAATTTTATTTCAACTTACATTAAAAATATATTTAGGAGCTTTAAAATAAATTCTCAAAACAAATACAATAATAAATCGTGGTGGTGCATGTTGGGTAAACGTAGTACCGTGGGAGTAGGTAGTACTAATAAATTAGCTTTAGTACAAAGGAGAGAGGCATGTCACTGTTTTTTAATCTGTCCACATTCTTTTGACTGTCCAATTTTGACCTGCCTCGCATCCAATCCCACGTTTATATTCTTAAAAGCTCTCAAATCTCAATGTGTGCTTTGGCTGTGTCAAAAGGAGCAGCTGAGTGTGATATATATATATATATATTTATTTATCTTCTGTCTCCTTGTCAATTTGCTAGTACGTGGTTGGAGGAGTCAGAGGCATTCCTTGGGATTTAAGACAACACAAAAGTCGTACAAGCACTGCAACACATAGATACATATGTTTAAATCTGCCATTCGTATCAGTATCGTAAAATTAGTTTTATTAGATAGCCAAACAGACTAAATATATAATCTGTGGAAATCTTTAAACTAAATTACCTTTTCAAGGTTTAGGGATGATCCATTTTCAATTGTCATGACGCATGCCCCTAATTACCAAGTATTGCTGGATTGAATTTTTTGGATACAGTTGATGCTAATGTTATGTTCTGGCATACAAAAAAAAATTGATGGGATTTTATTTCTCTGTTACCAATTTGAGTATGGGTGTCTAGTTGAGGATTTAAAAATATCGGGTTTAAGCATCCGTCCACTAGGTACTCCTTTAAACACTTCAATCTAAAATATCTAAAAAGATGTAAATGATCTTGTTTGACGGAACGTTTTCAAAACTTAAACATACGTTCAACAGTGTTTTTCGACAAAACGAGATAATCTCTTTTACATATTTACTTCGATTTACGTAAAAATACTTATATACCGCGTTCCTAAATGGGCACAATATTTGAAGTAATATAATACCTTTTCACTCAAACAAAATATAAATATCTATATCATTCTTTCCTTTTTTTTTTTAGCTATCAACATTCATCTCTACTGATTGGACTTGGACTTGTATTGTTTTTTAATGGTTAATTCTGGCTCTTTCTAGAAGATTAATTATTTAAGTTAATTTTAGATTTGTGATCTCACCTTGTAGATTCCTAATTGTAACTTGGTTTTAAAAAAATCTTGGCTAGTTGTAACCAATTCCCTTTTATGTGTTTTAATGTGTTCTTAAGTAACAAAGTTTTACTTGGTCAAAAAAAGCAATGCTTATCTCTTAATTTTTCAGACAAGTGCATCGGCCATATCTAACTAGGAAGATTGATGGACTTAAAAAAAAGGTATTTGTTTTGTTGAAGAAAAATAAATAAATTAAAGAGATGTTTTGAATTTATGTTTTTAGATCTGCTCAATTATGCGTTGTGTAAATTACGGTACCATTCAGAGACTGTTGGTGGATATATGCAAGTTGAATGATTGCTGGTGGCCTAAAAAATTAGACAAAATGACTCTTTGACATCGTTTTAGGCATTAGGGAGACAAATGAGAGAGAGGTCGACATCAAATTTTTAAAAAAATGATCATTAAAAATATTTTTACAATATCTACGGATATTTTCATTATGATATTTCTCAAAAAAAAAATAAATAAAAACAAACGTATGTAAAATTCCGTTAAGGGAAGTTGATAATTGCTCCGTCATGTAGCGTGAAGTAGTAAATCTATTATCTGAAAAAAATTAAAGAAAAAAACTTCAGAATTTCTTTTGCTAAATATAGGCTCCGTTTAAGAACGCGGTAGAGAAGTACTTTTACGCAAGTCGAGGTAAATATGTGAAGGAGATTATCTCGTTTTGTGAAAAAACACTGTTGAATGTGCTTTTGGATGAGAGTGAAGCTTTGCGAAACAGAGCCATAATATATACTTTGGACTTGTGTGTGTGTGTATATATATATATAAGCCAGCTGCCTGATCAATTCCCGTTAATCATGCATACGTTGAAAGTGCGTTAATTACCGGGAAGATTAGTTCAACAATTCGAACTATGTTTAGTCTAAATCAAGTGTGTAAAGAATCCCCCATCCCTGTTCATCTCTAAAACAAGACAAAAAAAATTATGTATGATGAAATATGTTCACAGTATAGTTTCATCTACATACGGAATTCTCTGAAAAATGGATGAGGAAGACATAATACAACATTTTTATACACTAAATGTGATAATATATTTGAACATAGATTCAAACTTTAGTTCGCCTATATTATGATGGATTAGTCACTTTTGCTATAAATAACCCCTATAATAAAAAACATGTTAGCTGTTTATAAAATAAAATGATATAATGTTATCTGTATATATATAACCAATAATCCCACAAGTCAAATAAGAATTACTTGTTCTTGTTGTTGGATGCCTTGCACCAATGGTTCAAAAGGGTGTTGAAGGAGCTTTTATTACCGTTTAGAAGTCGTTGGAAAGAGTTGCAATTGGCTCCTATAATGGTAACATAAGGTCCCTACCAACAATCATCATTACATTCGTTTAACGATGCCTTTTTAATTAATCAACACCAACAAAAATTCAAAGCATATATCACCATCGCAATCTTGGCTTTAAACACCAGAATAAAGCTAAGTGTCACGTAATCATAATTAAGTCCTAGTACGTATTGACCTTTTAGGATGAGCTTTCGAGTGAGTCTAATATACTAACAGCAGGCCATAGAAATGTTTTGTATTCCATGGGAGAGAGTGTTCTCTTCTTTTGAAATTAATCAATTAAACAGCGACGTTTTTGCTTTAGCTGTACGTGAAGGACTGAGAAATGACGTACGTCTTCAAACATCATTTGAATTTGGAATGGAACATTAACACTGATAATAATAATAATAATAATATTAATGTGTGACCTAATTGTCTGCCGGAGTTGCTTTCCATAAGGCTTTGTTTGGTTGGAGGGAACAGGATGGAAGGGGAAGAAAAATGATCCCTTTCCCCTGTTTGGTATGAAAAATTAGAGGGGAGATGAGCCAAATTTTAGCTCCCCAATCCCTCCCCTCCCCTTATTTTGCATCCCTCCAAAATGGAGTTTTTTGGAGGGATGCAAAATATTATGCCTATATACCTTTAATACTCCTTATCCAACTTTTAACACTTCATTTTTTCGGTCTTCATATCTATTTCACTGTGCGTGAATAGAAGGAGCGATGTAAATAGAGAGCAGGTTTTTCTAGTCTTCATTTTTTCAATATTTCCTGAGAATAAGTTTTACTTTATTTGTAATACTTGGAAGCAGCGACATGGATAGAGAATGAAGGAAATGAATTATTTAATTCATTTTTTAAGTTATTTAAATAAATTATATAAATGAAATACCTTAATAATTGTTTTAATTAATTAAAAATAAGGAGTGATTAATTTTTATGAGTAAAAACTAATTTAAATAAATTATATAAGTAAATAAATATAAATCAACATATAAGGGTAAATTGGTAAATTGGTCATTAACTTCCCTCCCTTCCCCTCCTGAACCAAACAAAATATCATTAAAAATCATTCCCTTCCTTCTCCTCTAACTAAACCAAACAAGGTAACCTTATACCCTTCCATCCCTTTCCTTTCCCTCCTATCCATCCCATTCCTTTCCCCTCCATCAAACCGAACAAAGCCTAAAAGGACATAGTTATTTTCGAACTATAGATCGGTTTCACATTGTGGAAACTGGTTCATTATTTCAAAGTTATTACCATTCATCATGCTCCATATTAGTGTCCGTTTGGGAAAGCGGTAGATAAGTACTTTTACGTAAATCGAGGTAAATATGTGGAGGAGATCATCTCGTTTTACAAAAAAATATTGTTGAACATACTTTAGGGGTTGATAAACTTTACTAAACGGGCACATTCATGCTCTCAAGTCATAAAGATTAGATACGCTTTGATTACGTTAAGTCGACTTAGTCAAAACAAGCCATGTGCACCTCGCCGGCCTCTCCTTGCATGCCTTTACTTTCTATTAATTAGTTTTTTTTCTTTGCCAACCAAATTAAAGTGGTTAGACGATCTACATTATACTTTAGTAGTCATAAGCATACATATAGTACTTCTACTCCTCTAGATAATTAATTTATAGATTAAAAAATTTAACTGAGTTGGTTATTCTTTACAAATGTCATTTAAATGGGTTTCCCTAAAATCCCCTTTTTTAATTTTCATAATTACACTGAGATGGAATACTTCGTTTCTCCTAATACGTATAATCAATAGAAATATTTTAAAAAAGTTATAAATTTGAAAGAGGATACATATTGAAATCTTATATTTAAGATTAAAATCAACCTTTAGTTAGCTTTTATAATTAAGAATTGGAGTGAGTACTGTAGTGTGTTATGAAATAAATCCTATGCAATATATGCTCATATCGTTTTATTTAAAAGTTGCTTTCAATATATTTCATACAGACAAAAAAATTTTAAACTTCATTAAATATATTTTAAAATTCAGCAAGCTTTCAATTTTATCCTTATTCAATATACAATATAGCCCATGAGAACAAATTAAGTCAACACAACAAGATAAGATTGGACACTTATGTGAAAAATTTTATAATGTTGCTTATAAGTAGTTTAAAAAATTTCCTCCATTTAGCCTTTTAGTAGGACAAGTGTACTAGTTTTCCTTAAAGTGATAGTAATTTATAGTTGAACTTAAAGGATATTAAATCTGAAATTTATAGTTGACGACTAAGTGAAATAATTGTTGTGCCACTCTTGTTATGTTGACTAGTTAAAGTATGAATTAGGTTAGGGTCATTATCGTGGGACATTGAAATCAAGTTGGCTTCAAGGATGAAGAAACTGGATAAGGGCATTGACTCAAAGCAATCAACGAATTTA
The DNA here is from genome assembly GCA_025593235.1 of Vachellia pachyceras. Taxonomy (NCBI): domain Eukaryota; kingdom Viridiplantae; phylum Streptophyta; class Magnoliopsida; order Fabales; family Fabaceae; genus Vachellia; species Vachellia pachyceras. Next base: position 28,571 of record JANTPZ010090264.1, on the reverse strand, counting down.
TGATCTGATTTAGGGGTACAAATTATTTTTAATAATAGGTTCAAGATAAGTTAGACTTATTCTTAATATTTTTTTAGAAAAATTTAAATAAAAATTCAGTGGGTTCAAAATTAATAATGAATGGGTATAAAATAAGTCACATAGTACTAATATATACCTAATTTTCTGTAAGTTAGAGGGTGCGATCGAATCCACTGGGATCAACGTAGCTCCGCCCATGAAAGCAGCACAGCGTAAAATGAAGACATATACTCTACTACTATTTCTCAACAACCTATTAATTTATCGCTCTTTATATTCGATCTAAATAATATTTTTAGGCTTGATGACTTCCAATGGTTGATTGATTTCATTCAACTTTTTATCTAATCGGGAAGACATTTGCATATTGGGCTCATGGCGGGCCAGCATGGAAGCCCAATCATTGAATGGGGAAACGCAGGTTTGGAACAATGTTAATGGTGCCATGAAGTCTCCAATTACACAAGCACATATGTTATTCAATAGGGTAATTCTATTCAATACATTATTATTGGATATTCAACATAGGTACTTGAACCAATGGCTGGTTGGATCAAGTGGTAAGCGGCTTGTTCCAGCTTAAGCAAGGTCTCGGGTTCGAGCCTTGTGTATGCAGCAGCCACCGTTGGGAGACTCACCCACCATGCCAGGTGCGCGACGCGGGTCGGGTCCAGACGTAGTCGGAGTGAAGCTCCGGTGAACCGGGCGGGCAACCGAAAAAAAAAACATAGGTACTTGAGATTTAGAGACTAACCCCTTTTTGTTAGACTTAATCTAATTGGTAATCACTATTATTTCATATCATTAATATAAGAGTTATTTAACTTTTTATAAGATTAAAAAAATCAAATAAATTACTTGATTACAATATATATTATAAAATATTTATGCATACCGTTAGATTATATATAAAATTTGCAATTAAGTTAAATTACTTTAGAGACAATGATAGATATATCAGTTAATTATTATTTTTAATATCTTTATAAAAGTCAACTAATTCTTATATTAAACTCAATATTTTATGTATTTTATTTCTAGGCACATATATCCTTTCACTGTATGCAATACTGCTAATGTTGAGTAATAAATGTTGGTATGTTTTTCGACAGGGATTCAAACCTCGGTGTATCCTATTGTTACGAATTGATCCATTTCAGTAGCCTCAATCCTCAGTTGGTTGCAAGGTGGACAACTTTGGCATGCTATGGAATACATATGGGCCAAAAATTTGGCAGGCCATTTTAGAACTGGGATGGCTGCCAACTGCCATGAGTTGAGGGAGTTGCATTTGTTGGGAGAGCACCAATCATTAATGTGATTACAGGGGACTGAATGAGCCCAACCTTGAGGAGGATTTGGGCTTTTGGGCCTATATCTGTTGCCTGTTTACCTAAGCCCATTTGGTCCTTGTTTCCCGCCGCCGCTTCTTTAATCCCAAGTTGGTACTACTGCCACTCTTCGGCCGCACACAGCTTATGTTAACACTAAAATGGTCTCAGCCCTTATCTTATCCAAAAGGCTTCGACCATGATTAATTAACCTTCCCGGTTCCCACGGTTTTGCTGTTGATCAGCATGCATGTTGGTGTTTTACATTAAAAATAAGAAAGGTGTTAAAGTGGTTCGAATTAATTATGCGGATGGCTTTTCAGATTTTACCAAAAGATGCATGTTTGATTATTCAGACAGCTTTATTGGATAACATGCGATTTGGCACTTGCCTTTTTCGAAATCATAAACTGATCTCTCCAATGGAATATTTTGTTAAAAATATGGGAAGACAGAAGATATTTTCTATTATTAAATCTGCTGGGACAAGGACAAGAGAATCAGGTATGGATGCAATGAACTGTGGTGGAAGAAAAGTAGAGGACCTACCAAAACAGTTCCTATGTTATTATTTCTTTTTGAGATAATGTAATTTTTTCACATCATTCTAGTTCTGGTTTCTCAAATTTAAAACACATGGTTTTAGTTGTTGTTTGAAAAAGTTACAGATTTAAATTAATTATATCTTAATGTTATTATTTTTTTAAAGAATCACAATTAGATACTAACTAAAGAATATAATATCTAACAAGTTCTAAAAACTTGTTAATGAACCTCTTCTATTTGTCATTGACAAGTCTTTAGAAGGCATCAACAAATCCTTTGGATTTGTCAGATATCATATCTCTTTGTTGTGATCTAATTGTGATCATGCCCTATTTTGTTCTTTGAGCATATGCATCATTCTACCAGAAATATTTTTATTCGAAACACTACTAAATATTAAATTTAAGCACATTTCCATATGAAAATTTAAATCTTAATTGATTATGTTCATCTTGTAAGGGATTTACCACTGGTGACACGCAAACAACCTGATTGATATATGTTATTACTTTTTGATACAAAAGAAAAAAGAAAAATACGAAAGAACCGAACAAAGCAGGGTATTTGACAAAAGAGCGTATATAGAACGTATTTAGGTGCTGCTTCTGGTGACCGATCCACGTGAAACTTGAAAACAGGCGAAGGGAAGCCTCTGGTTTTAAGGCTTTGGGTGCTCCCTGCAGAGTCTGAACCCAGGGGCCTTTCTCTAAATCAAATCAACGGCACAACTGCCGCCCAATGTCTCTCATCTCTGTTTCTATAAACCACCAACCTTCCTCCTCACATTCCCACTTCACAAAACTCACTCCCATTGCCTCTCATTCATTCATAATCCCTCCAACACTTGAACCACAATGTCGCTTCATTCATGGGTTTCTGAACACAAGCTCGCTTCCATTGGTAAAGCCATCTCACTTTCCTCTCTTTCTCTCCCTGTGAATACATACTTAGTCATGGCCTCATGGGGCTGTTGATTTGGATTTGCAGGGGCGTTATGGGCCACAGGAATAGGCGCATCCTTCCTCACCAACTCTCGCAAAACCTCTGCCATGAAACCAAGTCTCAGACTTATTCATGCCAGGTAACAGTAACATTATGGTGTGGCTCTCTGTTAAGTTTCAGCAACTTGTTTCATTGATGAGAATTAATTTTGGGTTGTTTTACTTCTGGATGAAGAATGCATGCTCAGGCATTAACGCTGGCTGTGCTCTCCGGTGCCGCCGCTTATCACTACTATGAGAAGCGTCGTCTTTCTTCTGATGCTCAATCCCCCAATCCACCGCAGGAGACTGCTCCTTCTGATATCAGGAAGCTGGTTGAGTGGGAGGTCCTTTCTCCTTTCTAATGAACAAGCTGGCTAATTAATCCAAGCCTCTATCTCATAATCGCGTAGTTATTGATGTATCGTTGTTGCTTTTGCTAATTCTCTTATTGCTATAACTTATCACTATTCTGTCTGCTTGGACTATGCATGTGTGCTGAGAAGCCCCTTTATAATGCACATACAATCTTCTCTCTAGTTCCTGCTCCTCCTCTGATTCTCTCTTCTTCAGCCTTGATAAGCGTAATTATCTAAATGGAACCTAATTAAGGATTGAACTGATACTTTACCTTAATTACCCCCTCCCAAAAAAAAACCCTGATACTTCAACTAAAAATATTCAAAATAAGCTTATTGACATGCCATTTAAAAGCCCAGTGGATCAAGAGAAGATGTAAAATACCATATATCTATATCAATAAAGGTCCTCACCCATATCAACTTCTATATTTCAAAGTCACGTCGCCAAGATATAAAGTACGTTCCTTCTAGCGTTTTTATTAATATTTGAGAGAAGTCTTAAATTGTTCATGCTTGTGATTCTAGAGATGGACCCAAAGTTGGTTTGTTTTTCATTTGAAGCTCACCCTGAATCTCTTTCACCTCTACCGTTTCGCTCTTGTAAACATACTTACTCGATGACCAAAGAAATGCCAATAAGTTGGCAATTGAGATCACCAACAGGAACCCATAATAGTGATCCAAGTGGCAATAATTCAAGTTATCTCCAATCCAGCTCTTCCTGCCACCTTTTCCTGTAATCTTCGCAACAATGGTCACCAGAAAGCTGTTCAAGAAATTCCCAACACCGATCCCACTTGTGAAGAATGTTGTGCCAAGGCTCTGCAACTCATCTGGGGATTGGTCATAGAAGAACTCAAGCAATCCTATGGCGTTGAACACATCTGCTATTCCAATCAGAACGTACTGAGGCAACAGCCAGAAAATGCTCATAGGGACCATGTCTTTTGGTCCTACCAACCCATGTGTGGTTATCACGTGCATTCTCTTAACTTCAACGACGTAGGCGATTGCAACGGCTATAATTTGGATAGAAAACCCAATTCCCAGCCTTTGAAGCAGTGTGATTCCTCTGGGATTTCCTGTTCTCTGGCGCATGAACGGCACGAAGAAGCAATCGTACATGGGCACAGAGAGGAGCATAGAGAGAGTGACGAAGCTCCCAAGCGAGGCTGCTGGGATTTTGAAGTCAGGACCGAGGTTTCTGTTCAAGGTTGTTCCTTGTTTCACAAAAAGAGTGTTGATTTGTGCCCAGATGGTGCTAGGAATAAGTGTTACCAGCCATATGAGTATCATGCCGCACACAAGCTTGGTTTCTTCTACCTGAGTCACTGTCAAGGGTGTACTTGAGGAACCTTCTTTTATTGCAGCCTTGTCCAGGAACCTGAGCACACCAGTTACATCTAATTAATCCATGGTCTGTTTAAATATACTATATCTACCTAACACACCCTCACACACAATTAGACCCGCCAATTGCTAATCAAACAACACATTCTGTTCAATCAGCTATGTAACTATGTTGCAGTAGTTTGCGTTTCATCAGTTCTTTTGTGGCATGTTTTCATCATCGTATCCTTTTTGATGATATATATGAAGTGATGTTTAGATTTAGAGCCACTAATGTGTCGGTGGTGTGCATGCAAGTTGCTTGCAAGATTGGACAAGTCATTTATATGGCCTTTCACTGCAAATAATTGTGACATTTGTAACGGTTACTTTGTAATAGTTTCCTAGAACGCTACTAAATCAAAGAATTTGTAGTAGTTTTTAGTCAAACCGCTACCAATAGTTGCAACTCCCAAGATAGACTAACAAGTGACACATACTAGTAGTGGTTATAAAACACTACAAATGTGGAGTCAAATTGGCGCCCTTTGGCGGGAAGAACAAGCCAACATAGTAACGGGCATTTACAGTGGTTATGCAATAACAAATCACTGCAAAAAATGAAGAGGCTCTAAATTGGTAGCGTTATAAAACTGTTACAAAATTTTAATTTTACCGTTGTTATTTCTAGTGATTTTTGACAGTCAATTTGATGCAAAATCGAAAGGTCATGAAATCCAGTGCATATTGTAGCGGTTCAGACATACGGTTACAAAAAATATTCGTTTTTCAAGACAACTGTAGGAATTTGCAATGTTTTGAGTAGCGGTTCTGCCAAAACCGCTACTGATGAGTAGCGTTTTATATGAACTGTTACTAACTGAATGACTATATAACACGTCCGTCCCTCATTTCCTCATTTTTTGGATTTAAAAATGTCGCAATGAAGAAGCATTGTGGAGGTTATTGCTTTCCTGAAGAAGCATTGCAGAGAGTATTGCTTTTCTGTCTCAGTTTTTTTATTTGACACTGTAGCGGTTAGTACGTTAAAGTTTTTCAATTTTAATTTTTTGTTTTGTTATATAGTTTTTTATTTCAGTTTTTGTATTTAACTTGTTTTTTTGGTAATAATTAGGTTTATTTATTTTAATTTTATTTAGTTGTATTTTTTGTTATAATTCTTTTAATATATTTTTTATTTCTTTTTATTTATAGTTATAATTTATTTTACTTAATTTTTTTATTTTACTTTTTAGTTATAATTTATTTTAATTTAGTTTTTTTTACTTTTATTTCGTTTTATATTTTGTTATAATTTATTTTTTAATTATAATATAATTTTGTAATTATTAAAATATTTATTTGATGCATACATGTCTAGTTCCGATCCTGGTCATAGGCCTGGAAAGGCTCCTATGATCCCTGATGACGACATCCCAGATATTGGCGAAGTCGAGGTAGAGATCCCAAAGACTAGTGGTGCCAAGTTTGGTGGGATAAACATCTCAGTTGAGGAGGTTGAGAACTTTAAGGATGAGGATCTTGCCAAGGAACTAGGATTCCCATGCCCTTCTGCCAGCCGATCCACTGGTTTTGACATGGATGTTCAGGGTGAATAATTTTAATTTAATTTTTATTCAAATTAATTCATTAATTTATTTGGAATATATAATGATAGAATTAAATGTGTAGATCATCTAACAGGGATAGTGAGGAGGAAGCTCGCATTGAGAGATGTTTCCCAGCCCAGTGCTGAGGAAAGGATAATGGCATCGTGTAATGATCTCACACGGCAACCCATCAGGAAAGGTGGTCAACTGTACAACCGCTACTTGGTTGAGTAGTGGGTAACTTCGTGTAGTTTGACATCAGCGTCGAGACGTGGAAAAAGACCTTGCCAAGCATTAAGGATTGGGTTTGGGAGAATAAAGTTAAGGTACGGTTTTAATATATCTCTTTAAATCAAGTTATTATTTTTGTATGAAATACTGATTCACTTTTGTTTGTAAATTTGTTGCAGTCTAAATTTGCTGTACGGGATGCATGTGAAATCGCAGGATGGGATGAAGGTGACACAGGAGTTGGAAGCGGACATCCTTGACACGATCCAGCCCACAGAGGGCTGTGTCTAAGCGAGCTGCGCAGAGCCACGCCCAATAGACGATCCACCATACTGCAGGATCGAAGCTGTTCTCCTACACTTACACTGAGATGGTACATATAAAATTATTTTATGTTAATTGTTTTTTATTTGTTATCAATATAAAATGTATTATATATCTAAATTTTTGTTTCATTTATTTAGGATGAGGCAACATAGAAGGAAGGCTGGAGGGTCATTTACGGGGATATGTATGTGGCCAACCATAGGCACAATGATAAGACTCCATTGACACAGGTGACTAAATAAATTATTGTAAGTTACCTGTTTTATTAAATAATTTATTATATTTCAAATGGTCATTTTAATGAGATTTACTTAATGTTGTTAATTTTATTCCAGGAGCGTACTCAACGAACTGATGCTGAGCTCAGGGAGTTCTAAAGGTCAGCGATAGACCCCACTGCCTCATTTGAGTTGGCATTGGAAGGGTGTGATCAGCACCATGGATGACTTCCAAGTTTCGAGTTTATGGCGATGAGGACTATTGTCTTTAGGGGGATCAAATATGAAGTCAGGACTTCATTTTTTGCAGCTGCGTTCTAGGCGACCACATCTGAACCCAGAATGTACAGTGATTATGATGTGGACAGGTCCTAGCGCAGGTGCAGAAGGAGGAGGTCTGGACACATGTCCATGCTAGAGGGTGAAGTTTCCTCATGCTTCATTTTGTAATTAAGCATTTCAGATCTTATATTTATCTTTAGAATGATAGATAAACATTTTAGTTTAAATTGTTTTTTTATTCTAATTAATTAGAGATCTTTTGAATTAATCTTAGTCTACTGTCGTTAAACGTAGATATATATCTTTCTTTGGTTCCTGCTGAGAGCTCAAACTTCCAATAATAATAAATAAATAAATAAATAATTGGGGTCCACAACACACACAAACTCTTGACCCCAAGTTGGTGTTCGAGAAAAAAGATGCTTTAATTTGTGTTCCAAAATTGAAGGTACGCTATCCCACTAGGCCACTAGTATCGCGCTCTGTCTTCGCTATAAGCTGTGAATCACTTAAAACAGTGCCCTACCACTTGGAGTGTGTGTGTGTGTGTGTGTGTGTGTGTGTGTGTGTAAGGTAATATCAATCTCATTTCTATAAATCACCTTCCTTAGATTCTAAGCGAAAGTATCATATAGAAGCGTGTTTCACGTGGTTAAACAAGATGTGTGTGATGATAGCATTAGTCTAGCTAATTATTATATCATCATCTCCATAAAATGAATAAATATATGAATAGAGTAACTCACCTGAGAAATGGGGTGTGATGATAGACTTGGCGTTTTCCACTTCTAGTGTAATGTTGATGATGAGTCTCATCATGTTGGTGAAGCTGCGAGGGATCACTAGGGAGCTTAAGTTTTCGGTTTCTGAAGGCGGCAATAGGGACTCGAATTATGTGACTAAGAGGGCTTTTGGTTGTCCTAGATTTGTGGCGATATGTTGGAGTCCCTGCATAAAATATCAGTAAGGATAGTAATAGACCAACCGTTGGGATACCATAACCTAGCCCCCATCCCAAGTTCTCTTGCACATAAACGAGGCCTATGGTGGCAATCAAAGCTCCAAGGAACGTGGTGAACATCCACCAGTTGAAGAATGAGGCCTTAAGCTCTTTTTCTCTGCCATTAAAATCGTCGAACTGATCGGCACCAAAAGTTGAAATGTTCGGTTTTGTCCCTCCAGCTCCAATCGATATAATGTAGAGTGCTGAGTAAAAGAATGCAATCTGTGAAGGGGAAGCCTTGTTGTTGCAGATTCCACTACTGGTGCAGTTTGGCCTCAAGCTCTTGAGGGAAACAGCTACAGTCAGAAGAGTCATTCCCTGTACATGAAGTAACACAATTAATAAGCTTGAAGAATTCTAAACATATATATATATATAAATGTCTAAAACCATGTTTTTATGAAGTAACACAATTGTTTCTTCATAAACTGCCCCATAAATGGAATTAATATCAGTTAATAACTCATGGTGGGGCTTATTAATGGTATTGGATTGTCTAGTACTATGACAACTGACGCATCGTTTATATATCAGAAGGAGCGTTCACATTGGCTGATCGTAGTTAACGTGAAAAGAAGTCCAAACAGGTGTGTGGGTCTTGTTTTGTTGATATGGAGGCATGTAGATGGAATTTAGCGGTAGATTCTGAATCTGACCGATCATGTCTCTAGGAAGATCTACTTCTAGGGCTTTTGGTTAATAATTGCTAAAAAAAATCATACAAGCAATGAGATTTTAGGTTAATTAATTACCAGGACATAAATGATAGATGACAAAGTGAAAGTCCAGAAGCGACCCAAGCACAAATCTGCTATGAAAGCACCGAAAATGGGTGTGATCCACACAGATCCTGACCAGTTATTCACGTTCCTCACAGATGAAATGGTGTCTTCATGGAGTTGGGTTGTGAGGTAAACGACCAAGTTGGAAGCTACTCCATAGAAAGCCATCCTTTCAAATGCTTCGTAGCCTTATTTAATCAACAAGACAGAGACACGAAAAAGGAGCAATTATTCAAATAATTAATTCATATGATAATAAAACCATGTATCAATATTGGCGAACATATGCATACATACAGTTCAGACTTGGGTTTCATATGACAGGAAACTAAAGCCAAACATTCAAGGGAGCCAGACGACAAAAAGAGCACGAACGAAACTGAAAAATACATATTAATCAAACTTCCAGTGTAGACATAGATTTTCGTTTCAACACTGAACAAATTGAACCTTATCTTCTTGTTTTGAGAAAATAGACTAAAACAGAAGGGACAGAAAATGAGTGGCAGAAGAGAAAGATGCCCACCAACGAGGTAAGCGCAAGCCCTCCATTTGCCTGTCTTGGATGAAAGCGCAGGACGACCTCGAAAGTCAAGAGTTCCATCTCTAGTATAATCTGATTCCGCGGGTTCCATTGAAGATCTTCCAAAGAAGAAAGTTAGAGGCTGTGGAAGAACAAGGAGGCAGTAATATTATACATTAGCTTCTCAGGGTGTCCATATATATATATGAAAGAGTGGAGCAATAATACTTAAATATAATGGAGCCAAAAGGTTCGATAAGATTAGATTATAGCGCGCAGCCACAACAGATAATTTAAACCACTGAGAGAGATACTTTGAATCTTCAACTTAATAATGATTAGTGTTAATTAAACACAATACCAATGCTATGCTTTGTTTGTGGGGTTATTGTCCCACTGGCCAATTGAAGCGAATGATTTATCAACTTCTACCCACCGCTCTTTCCATCACTGCCTTGTCATCATGTCTCCCACTTCTCCTTTTGGATCCGTTTTATTTATTTTTGGGGTTGAATTTATGAAGCAAGTAGATACTTTTAATTAATTAAGTGCACACTTAAATAGTATCTATGATAAATGTTATGATAGAAATTGACTTGCATATTTGTAATCGAGTTTTTTCGTGTAATATTTAATATAAGTGAAATATTTTTTTATGTAATCCGATAGATTTACTTATAGATAAAGTTTTCATCTTGAATATGATGGCCTTATACACTCCATGATAAATATTTTAAAAAAATAATCAAGAGTTTTGTTTTAAGAGCCTTATCCTTTAATTATTCAATAACATATTGATAAAATAAAATAAGAAATATTATTATTGGAATGCTAATAAAAGTCTTTTTCTTCAAAAAAAAATAGGTAGGTTGTGCATACCAAGAAATGGGAGGTATTGTTTATGACTTAATCATGAATTTTTGTGGTTTTAAAATGTCCTTTACAGACTAATAATGTGTTACATGTTGCAATAAAACAAGTCATTTCCGTTATTGCAACCAAATGCTTGTGAATAAATACAACCTATTCGAAACACATGAACATAATATATTGGACTAGTTTAATTTATAGATTCAACAAGTTCAACGGATATATCAATCTTTAAAATGTTTAAATAATTTCCTAGATTGTATATAGCTCAACCTTTGGGATGCGTCCCACCAAAATGGCTGGTATGTTATTCACTTTTTCCAAGTGGGAGTGTTGGAGGTAAATTGATTTTTGTTTCAAAAAGTAAGATATATTAGGTATGCAAACATATTAGGCATATATTCATACTTCTCTAAGCTGTCCTCTGAAAAATTGTTATGGTACTAAATATAAATCACTTTACAAAAGTTTAATAGCATATATTAAGTGTTTTATTCTAAATACGTCATTCCAAAATCTAACAATGGGATATGGAGTATATGTATTTTAAATTTATGGTATTTATTATGGGCAAAGATAAAGGTAGAATAATTATTAGACAACTTTAATGGTCCTAAATATAAATCACTTTACAAAAGTTTACATAGCATTAGGTGTTTTATTCCAAATACGTCATTCTAAATTCTAGCAAGGGGTATAAAGTATATGTATTTTAAATTTATGGTATTTATTATAGGTAATGATAAAGTTAGAATAATTATCAGACAACTTTAATGATACAACTAATTTATTTTTTCTGATTTAAGTGAATTAGTTATAAGTCATTTATTATGGGCACGGGTAGTATATTGATGAAGAATATTTTTAGATGCTTTTGTAAACAATTATTTACTATTCTTTACTATGATTCTTTCAACGATGCCTTAATTACTAATTATGATTACAAAGGGGAAGGCCTGCCTCCAAGCAACGGATACTTGAAGCAGCACCAAAAACTCGTTCACATTCATTTATAGTATTCCAAGTGCAACGGGCAGGAGAAGGAAAAAAACAACTATGTGTGTGTCTGGAAACTCCGTTGGAAAAAAGGTGTTCGCTTATGAGAAAGGAGTTTACGGATTTCTAGATGGTTTTACAGATTTCAAGATAGTTTTTATGGATTTCGAGATGGTTTTATTTCGGTTTGTATACACCATTTGGGGAATGAAATTCCCAAACAAGTATTATAATGGGTCCGTTTGGGAATGCGATAGAGAAGTACTTTTACTCAAGTCGAGATAAATATGTGGAGGAGATTATCTCGTTTTGTAAAAAAATACTTTTGAACGTGTTTTTAGGGAGTCTAGAAGCTCCTCCAAACACATCCAATAAGGATAAGAAATTAAGGATGCCTATATCAAAAACATTTTCAACCTCAAAATTGAAAGTTGCCCGGTCGTGTTTCTTTGCAACCAACGGATGAGGATATCTACATGTCCCATCCAATGAAGCATTAAATTCAGATTAAGTTGGAGTTGCGCCACTTTGACTGGAGAGATTTTAATATCTGATTTGATGTGGATTTCCCTTTCTCCTAATCTAATGACAAATTTAATTTAATGTTGTCAAATTCATGAGTTTAAGCAAACTCGTGGTAGGAGTGTAAATTGGGATCGTGTAATTGTAAATGTTTATTTTTATCAATAAATATTTATTAAAAGTACATAATTAAATCATTAAAATATAAAAACGACAACAATTTGGTTTAAATTTATTTAGAATTCAAATAATTGAAATTAGCTTTATCAACATTCATGGTTTATTACACTCAACAAAGGAATTTCCATAAAATTTATAAATAAAGTTATTAATTATAATCAAATTCAAAAGATTAGCACAAGTTTAACACTAAATTGATAGAATTTTATAAGGTAACAATATAAAATAGTAAACTCGGTAAATAAACTTATGAATTTAATCAAATTTGTAGTTAGCATGATTTAAAAGCGAGCAGACACATTTTTTATAAGATAGAGTTGTAAAAATCGGTAAATTTAGAGAGTCTGAATTTAACAACTATACTTTTTGGGGATCAAATGATTTGATAATAAAAAAGATCTGCATCATTTCCTCATAATTTTCTAGGGGTCGCTCTTCTTTCACGGAATCAATATATGGAATAATGCATGCTAAGTTGATATATATATATATATATATATATATGGATTCCGGAGGGAAACAAATAAAGAATAATTAAGTTGTCGCATAACACCGAGGGCATATAACAATTATATATCTGAAAGAGACAAGAAATGAAACAAAACATGTAACAGCTGGATAGTTCTGTGTCTGACTCTAAGTATATATACGAGACGAAACTTATTTCGCCATCTATCTTCCTATTGGTGATGAGTTGTCCCTTGACAGAGATTGCTTCTGGAGCTACTAAAGAACGCCTTCGTTAACAAGTTATTCGTAGATAGAAACAAAGAATGATAATATGCAGTTAATTAAAGTTAAACTCAATGATATTAATGTGTGTGCTTGGAAACTCCATTGAGAGAAAGGAGTTACTGCTTTCAAGATGATTTTATGGATTTCAAGATGGTTTTTACATATTTCAAAATGGTTTTATCTTGGTTTACGTATATCGTTGGGGAAAGTGAGTTCCCAAACAAGCACATTGACACTTTATTAGATGCTCTCTCTTTTGTAGTGGCCAATAGAATGGATGAATTAGGCATATTAGTATAGGAAAGATCAGTGTAGAATGAAATCAACGAATCGAATCATCTTGTAAGCTATTTGTGTTTTCATTTTCTACATTTTGGTAGGACTTGTTATGGTCACTTCACTACTACAGAGTATAGTTTTTACTACTGAAATTCGCGTCCTTTTTTTAAAAAGGGAGTAAAAAATGAAGGCGGTGGCATTTTTGAAATTATAAGAAAGGAGATGGGCCTTTTATGCACCTTATATTCAATATAGGGTGCATAAAAGCTGACTTTTGGCGCCCTATATTAAATATAAGGGGCCAAAAGGCACTATTTGAAGACTTATTCTGACACAGGGCGCCAAAAGGGTGCCTTTTGACGCCTTATATTGAATATAGGATGCCAAAAGACACCCTTTTGGCGCCCTACAACAATGTAGGGTGCTAAAGGGTGCCTTTAGCGCCTTACATCAATGTAGGGCGTCAAAAGGGCGCCATATTATTCAAAATCACCTTTTCCTCTCTCCCTTTCTCTCTCACACACGTACACATCACAGCAACTCGCAAGACCCTCTGCTCCGTCCTTGCTTCGCGTTCCGGATCCTACCTGCTCCATCCATGCTCCCATCTACGTCGACGTCAAATTCAACGACCACCGTGTTGATCCTCCGGTGTCAGTCGCTGATCCACTGATGTTATGGGCCCACGAAGCTCACTAGTCCATGGGTGGTCTCAGCTTCAAGTGCTTACGTCTCCAGGGAAAGATCGAGGGTAACGTCAACAAGCTCCGTGCCGAACATGAAAAGCTCTTCAAGAAGCTGAATCGCAGTCCTGCTGCTGCTTCGTTTCCTTTTGGATTAAAAAGTGAGGACGTCGTCGGTGGTAAAAGGTGTCCCCAATTTCACCGCCATCGGCTCCCGTTGCAGCAAAGCAACGAAGATTCCTGTCTATGACTGAGGAGAGCAATGAAGAAGAGGGGGAGAAATGTCTGGAGGAAGAGCAGATTCAAACAGTGAATCGTAAGGTTCGTAGAAGGCTGGTGAAGAAGCTAGGCGATGATTTTGAATCTCTCTTATTCAAAATCGCCAACTTTCCTGAGCTCACTAATTTGTATTTGAATGTGAATCATTTCACTGGTGAAATCCCAACTGAGATCGGCAAAATGGAGAACTTGCAAGGTAAAAGATTTTTTTTATTTTGTTAAAAAAAGCTGAACTTGTTTCAAATTCTTTTTGTCGTCGTTATTGTTGTTGAAAGCTTGTTCTTTAGTGAATGTATTCAAGTGTTTGCTCTTCTCTTCTAGGTTTCACGAAAGATTTGGGCTTGGTACTGGGTACTCATTGAATCATGAAGTTTCTAATCATGAGATGGCTTTCTAACTTCGTTTGTTTTATTTATCTACTTTTGATGGGTACATTAAGTCTCTTGCCCTGGAATTTTCCAAAGATGGCTATAGTTCATTGAAGGAAAGGGGAAAAAGGGAACCTGATTATTGCAGTTGATACTACATAAATACATATAAGAAGTTAATGCCTCTAGTCATGGTAATTAATGCTTCTAAGTTAAACAGGATTTCAAAAAGTCTTGCTCTTTTTTTTTGGTCTAGTTGCAAGAGAGGTTTGAACTAGTGAATCTAACAGCAAGTTTTCACTTTGATGTTTATTTTGAACTGTTTTGCAGCGTTTCTTAAAATCATAATTTTTTTTCACCCGATGAAGATTGGATTCACCAAGATAGTTAAGTGACATGCAGAAATTTTGCTTTCTACATCAAACTGAACACTGAAAATCTTAACACATTGAAGCAGTTACTATGAAGTTCTAGCAGCGGAGGGTCGTTGTCGATGATTCTAGAGTGGGAGTGGCGGTGATAGAGTCCTCCATAATTGGATCTCTCTCTCACTTTCAGGGCGCCCTATCTTTCAATTATCAAATTTAAAAAAACACCTTACGGCACCCTATCTTGAAAGATAGGGCGCCGTAAGGTTACCTATAGCGCCTTTTATAATATGGGGCACTGTAGGCCCTACCTTTCTACTCCCCTCTCATACACACCCCCTGAGAAAGGGCACTAATTGGGTTAAAAATAGGGTGTAAAAAGTACTTTTTGTAGTAGTGTTATGTTGGTTTGTTGTCTTCTCATAATTGGTTTCTCGAATGTTATCAAAGAAGAAAAACAATTGGTTCCCGTATCATTGTCATTTTCTTTATTATTCTTGTCACTGGCAATATTCTTTATTTCTAAAAAGGGTTTGATACACACACATACACACAGACAAAAACAATGTTTTGTATTGTAAGATTCATACAGCTATTGTAGTTATGGTTAGATTGAGACATGGGATTGTATATTGCGCAACTGACCCAAAAGGCAGGGTATTGAGGGGAGGGGGACTCAAATATAAACTGTTGGAATATGGGCCACTCTTGATGGATTAGGCCCAAAACCCATTTTGGGTAAAAGCGTTAATGAGCAAACTTGTGGGAATAAAGTTGTGATTTTTTCAAAAAGTTTGATTTTGAAATTATTATTTACGTGGGAACAGTTACCGAGGAGTGGGGAAGTTATTATGCAGGAAAGTGGTTCCCCAAATGAGGGCAAATATAACGCACGGAGAAAATATTTTCTCCTGTCTCTTCCCTTCTCCTCTCATCTCCTCTCATGTCTTCCTTAAGTGCATTTGCTGTGTATTGCGTTTTGGATCCACCCTTGTGATCCTCAACACGCGTGGGTATCTGTGGAAGCATATACTCAATCAATCTACAGGTACACCCGAAATCCTTCAGTGGTATCATAGCTTATAGGTTCCTGAGGCAATTTTACTCACTGTTTATGAATTTCCGCAAGCATGTTCATTGAGATGCACTGTGTATGTATGATAATTTTATTTGCTTTCTCTCATAGCCTGTGATTCTATGAAAGCATGCCGTTTCATTTTTCGGTTCAGATTTTAAGCATGTCTGTGATTCTTATGTGTATATGTGGTCTGAGATCATGTGCCTCTGAACCGAAACGTTGAAAACGAACAATGAAATGAGAAAACAAAATGCAATAATGGAGATCCAGATCTGGGTTCTCTGAATATGACGTCTTTAGGCTTAGAAAACATATCTATAGTGTAGATCTCTTCAAGACGAGAACGTGGAGACCAATAATTCGTAAAACGGAAACCGGACGATGGAGTTACGGAGGAAAAACGATTTACAAGTTCCATCGCGTTTTTCCAGTAAAGGAGAAAGAATTAGGCTCCAAAATTACTCCTATTGTGTAGATCTCGTCGAAATGAAGAAATGGACACCTAGAACGCAAAAAACGGATGTTGGACGACGAAGATATGTCCGGAAAACACATCAGATGAATAATAACCGTCTGAAAAAATTTTAAAAAAAGAAAATTCTGAAAAAAATATTTTTTTTGGGCGGCAGATGAGAGGCAAGCGAACCAGGTCGCATGCGGATCCGATTGGGTCCTAGGGATCTGCTGGAATGGCCCAAAACGTTGTGTTTTGGATTTTAAAAAAAAAAAAGAAAGATTGGGCTAGAGAGGCCCAACAACAAAAATTAAAAAAAAACATATTCGGTTGGGCAAGAGAGGCCCAACCTGAGACATCCAAAAAAACCTCAGTCACGGGTTGGGCCAAACAAAAAAAAATTTGGGCCAAAGGGGGCCTAATCCAGAAACATTAAAAAAAAATTTCCGGTTAAGAAAAAAATAAAAAAAGGAAAATAATATTCAATTAAAAAATAATAATTAAAAAGGTGGCCATGTGGCGAATGAGACCACGTGGCATGTCGGTGTGACAAATGGACCACACTACCAGACAGCTGACGGCGAGTGGAGGAGAAAGGTTCGGCGCGTGTCGCGTTATGGAGGTGGAAAGGCGGCGCGTGTACTTCACGCGCCTCCGCTGAGAGTGGGGTTGTCCCATTTTTTCTAATTTTCAAGATTTTTTCTTGGGACGCGTGCAGGCGCGTTTTAACTCCAATTAGACACAGTTTGTTCCTAAAAATCCTAAAATTCAAGTGCTTTATTTTGATATATAATTTACCTATTTTATATGGCAATTCAGGATCTGTTTTTGACAAAAATCAGTGCTTAGTTAAAGTTTTTTTTTTGAAAATCTTTCAATGTAATTATTCCAAATCCATTTTTTTGAAAAATAATGGTACAAGAGCTTCAGATAGCACTGAAACATAGTCTTATGGACTAGTGAACATTGAATATGTTAATGAACATATTCCAAACGAGGATCCTGAGCAAAAAAAAAAATTGAAGACAATTTTTAAGGAAGAACCGTTTGAAGATGATGTTAAGGAAATCCTCAAAAGAACATGAAGAAGACAATGAGGAAGATCTAGAAGGGAGTCCTAATCAAAACCTTGAGGAAGGCCCTGTGGAACCTCAAGAGGTCCATTTTGACCCAGAACCTGAGTACTAGTTCTCATTCAATTAAAGACCTCAAGACTGTGATTAGAGGTCGATCAACTCTTCTTCCCAACAGCCATATTTAAAAAAACATATATGACATCAGTGGGAGATAAAAGTCTATATGAATGTCGTGATAAAGTATTGTGCAATATTTAAAGCCACAAACACATTCATATTAACAACCATGTGGGTTAATGCAGTAAAGAAAACTACAAAACTTATGTTGAACAAAAATCAATACTTTAAAATACTAAGGAAATAAAAGTCGATTATTGTATTGCAAATATCTAAAAATGTATTGTGCTTTAGATTTATGTGTTTACACTCTGTGTTTTGTTAATATGTTTATAACATGACTTGGTGTATGGTTATGAATAAATGTATTATGGAATGTGACATGTTTAGTTTATGTGAATTGTTGTGGAATCGCTATTATTATTCATATGTATGTCACCTTGTTACACTTTTGATAAGTGGGAGTTTAGAAAACGAGACTTCTAAAAGCTGGCGATTCAAGAAGTACTTATAAAATTCTTGAAAGAAATAATGTAGTTACTAGTGTTTGTGTGATGAGAGGTACAAACATATTCTCCTAATCGTAGATCTAGTGATCAAATTATCTTATTGTCAAGAATAATATAAGTATAAGACATTGTATACTGTGATGTGCTATATAATCGCTAAAGACTCAGCTATATGAGAAAATATTTATTGAAAAGATACCCTGTCACCTCAGACCAGAAATTGGCAACAAAAAGCATAATTGCCGAGTTGAATAAAGGGGGTAAGCTGAATGATGAAGACTGGGATATCTGGCACCGTAAGGTGCATATATATTGGAGGAACATGAGGCCCTTGAGCCACTGACCACCATTTTGGTTGAACCTGAAGTTGGGACTTCAACCCAGCATAAAAGGAACCTGGAGTTATACCAGGCATAAAAAGAATAGCATTGCAAGAGTCACTTGCTGAGCACAATGGAGAATGACTTAATGTGCTAGTATGAAAAGCATCCAACTACACATGCCATGTGGGCGGCTCTCAGAGATAAGTTTGGTGGAACTTCGACCACTAAGCTTAGGAGGTTGATAATCAAGTTTAACACATATGAGCTTCAGGGTGATACGCCCATGAAGCAGCGCCTTTGAGATATGTCAAACATGATTAGAGAGCTCCAAGAAGTTGGACATACAATGACTGATGAGCAGCAAGTGCAGGCTGTAATTAGGTCACTTTCCCATAGTTGGCAACATATGAAAGTCAACTTAACCCATAACGATGATATCATCACTTTTAATAATGTTGTGAAGCACCGTGAGCTTGAGGATGAATGCCTAGAGGCATATAAGACTTCTGGGCATGCTTGTTACACCAAGGAAGTAGGCACTTCCAATGCCAAGCCCGATTTTAAGAAGGGTAAGAAATTTCTTGGAAAAGGTAGGAAGGATGTCCCTAAATTCAAAAGGGGCAGAGAACAATTTAAGAAGAAGGGATCTAAAGGCGGCATAAAGAGTGTTGACCTGAATAAGGTCAAATACTATGTTTGTCTAGGGCTATGCAATGGGCGGGCGGGGCTGCCCCAGGGGGCAACCCGCCACCCGCTCGTTAGAGACCCCACAGGGACGGGTCACCCTGTACCCGTGGGGTAACCTGTTTAGACCCATACCTACGCGTACGGGTTTAAACGGGCAGGATAACATGGGTAACGGGTTACCCGTGACAAACCCCCAAAAGAAAAACAAAAAAACCACTAGCAACCTGAAGGCATTTAAGTCAATGAAATAAAAGTCCACCGCTCATAAGAAGAGATAAATCTATGCTTGGGAGTTAATCATAATGAGTTTCAGGGAAAAAAAGATAGGGATGCATAAAACAAAAGTAGTGCACAAGGGTGGAGTTGGATGGCTGGAGTCGAGTCAATGACTGGAAGGCGGAGGCCACAGCTGGAGAGTGGGGATTGGAGTGGAGTCGGACTCGGTCGTCGGCAACTAGTGTTGCAGGTTTGCAGCTTGGACCTCAGAGAGAGAGAATGCGACGGCCGATGGAGACTAGGTTGTGAGAGCCAGGAGTGAGGCGATGGCAATTGCAACTGAGGGAGGCGACGGAGAGAAGACAGTGAGACGGAGTGAGAGTCGAATGGTGAGTAGCCAATAGACAGTTGAACCGTGACGGAGTGGAGGCTGGAGCTGACAGACAGAAAACGATGGAGGACCAAGAGGAACAGACAGCGTAGAGCCGGAGACTGGAGTGAGTGAAGGCTGAGTGCCTGAGCCTGAACTACTGAAGGCTGAAGCGAATGGGAACAATCAGCTACGCCTACGGACCTGAATTCAACAATTCAAATTGAATGAATTGATAAATGTGACCACATTTTTTTAAGTGCATCTTTTTTTTGAAAGGTTGAGAGAGTATTATAGCAGGGGATATTTTGAACCCATTGTCATGGATTCTGATGCGATGTTTTTGAAAAAAAAGAAAAAGGAATTGTTCAACCATTGTGGAAAGGAGTGTTGTTGTTGTACAGTTGCAAGTTTAGTCACTGTCATGGTTGATGCATAAAATATGGGCCGTTGGATTATGCATATGAGATGTGGGGAAGATGTGTGTGAGATAGGATCTGCACTTGTCGTGACTCAATGTTTCCAATTCTAGTCTCCGTCTGTCACTCACTCTGTGATGCACTGATGCTACTGTGTCCCAGTCTTATCTCAATTTATTCACTTACTCTACTGTGTCCCAGTCACTCTCACTCTTGGGGCCCAGTGCAGAATTTTTTTATTAATCCGGGCGGGGACAGGGCACCCCGTGGGTGAACCCGTCCCTGCCCCGTTAAGAGTGATACCCGCCCGTATTGGACCCGCCCGTTACGGGTCTGATATGGGCGGGTTTAAAAGGGTTAAATAGTAGCGGGTAGCGGGCGAGGAGGGCGGGTTGGGTTTTTTTGCTCACCCCTGTGTCTATCTGAAGATGGGTCACTTCGCAAGGGACTACCCTAGGCGAAATGACTGTGGAAAGGTGCTGGTGAATTATGTGAATTTACACGATCCTTATGTATCGAGTACCTCTTTTCTCACTGAATGTAGATCTTCTTCTTATATTTTGGACTCAGGCTCAACATATCATGTAACGAAGGATTGAGGATCCTTCGTGGATTACCGTTGGTTACCGCATCAATGTAAATGCCTTTATGTTGGTAATAACGCAAAGATCGAGGTTAAAGATATAGGCACATGCAGATTATCTCTGCGTGGTGGAAAGACCTTAATCTTACATAATGTGCTTCATGCACCGGACATCTGACAGAATTTAGTTTCTGTACTATGCCTTTTTTGAATTATGGGTTTGATGTGAACTTTCATGGCAAGGTTGCTGACATTTTTGGCAACGAAACCTTTTACGGTTTAACTTTTCTTTCAAGGAAGTTCTTTGTTATGGATGTTATTGGTGATTTTGACTTGCATAACTGTTTTGTTAATTCTTCCGATATAATAGTTGGTATGAATATCTGGCATGCTAACTAGGGCAATCGAATGATTAAACTAGCAAAAGAATGTTTTCTAGGTGAAGTCCAAACATGGAAATGGCCTTATGTGAAAATTGTTTAGCTGGCAAGGCAACTAGAAAACCTTTCGGTTCAGGAACCAGAGCTGAAAATCCATTGGATTTGGTCCATTCTGATATACACGATCCCATGAATGTGAGGGCAAAGCACGGAGTTTTGGTATTTCTTTACCTTCACTGATGACTTTTCATGATATGATCATGTTCATTTGATCTCACATTAGTCTGAAGCCTAGAGTATTTTAGACGATACATGGATGAGGTAGAGAATCAAATAGAACGTAAAATTAAAGTATTACATACTAACCGAGGCCGTGAATACTTATCCGATCTGTTTAAAGAGCTCTGTGAAGGAAAAGGGATGATTAGGCAGTTGACTATCCCTGGCACTTAGCAACAAAATGGAGTGTCCGAAAGAAGAAATATGACTCTTCTAAACATGGTTAGGTTGATGATGGCTCAAGCAAACTCGCAAATTTTTTATTGGGATGATGCCTTATTATCAGCAGCCTTTATACTTAACCGTGTACCCTCAAAAGTAGTTACTTCCACACCCTATGAGTAATCGACGATACACAAGCCAGATTTAAGTATCTTAAAACGCCGGGGGTCGGCTACTTATGTTCATGATGATTCCCACGAGTATGGAAAGTTGGGTCCTAAAGGAAAGAAATGTATCCTTATAAGATACTCAAAAGAATCAAAAGGATACGTTTTCATAAGTGAAAATGAAGATGGAACAGTAACTGAAATTGAATCAAAGGATGCCGTATTTTTAAAATGGAATTTCCTGGTATGGAGACATAATTCGAACAAAATCTTTTTACGAGACATAACAAAGTAGTGCAGATCGATCTAATGATCCCCAATCATCTCAATATATCGATCTGAGTGGGAGATTAAAGGCTCATAAAGGCCTTTACAAAAGCCTAGACAAAAGAGACAAGAGGTCTCTATAAAAAGGAGTGACCGGGAAATGTATCCAAGAGACGCTTCCCAATAGAGGGGGAATCACTCATGGTCACTCCGAATGGAAATGATGAGCCACATTCTGTACAAGAACCCTTATTGAGCCCTACCAAAGATGAATGGAAAAAAGTAATGGAAGAAGAGATTGATTCAATGAGAAAGAATCAAGTCTTGGAACTTGTTGATCTATCAAGAGGTCGAAAGGCCATTGGGAACAAGTGGGTTCTCAAAAGTAAAAAGGAAAGTGGATGGATCAATTGACAAGTACAAGGTATGTCTGGTAGCGAAGGGGTATACACAACAGGAAGGTATCGATTACGGGGACACCTTCTCACCTGTTGTAGGCTTTAATTCGATAAGACTGATTCTGACAATAGTAAACAGTTTAAATCTGGAGTTACATCAAATGGATGTGAGAACTACGTTTCTTAATGGAGACTTGGATGAAGAAATCTATATGATACAGCCATTAGATTTCGTAAAGAAAGGCTCAGAGAGCAAAGTTTGTAAACTCAAGAGGTCCATTTATGGACCAAAGCAATCATCCAGACAGTGGTACCTGAGGTTTCACATAGCGATAACCTCATACAATTTTGAAATGATTGAAGAAGACCACTACATCTATATTAAACGGTTTGATGATAACTTTGTGATGTTCTCATTATATGTAGATGATATACTATTGGTCGGAAATAGCCTAAATTCGATCTTAGCTGTTAAAGAATAGCCGTCATCGAATTTTGAGATGAAAGACATGGAAAAAGAAGAATATATACTTGGAGTTAAAATCCAAAGAGATTGCTCAAAAAGAGTTCCATCTCCTTCATAAGAGAATTACATTAAGAAAATTTTCGAGCGATTCAACATGAGTGACTACAATCCCTTATACACCTCGGTAGCTACTGGAGTTGGCCTGAATCTTGAAATGTATCCCAAAATTGAGTCAGCTAATAAATGAATGGAAAGAGTTCCTTAGGCTAGTGCCCTTGGAAGTCTAATGTATGCAGTGATGTGTACAAGACCAGATATTTGTTTCGCAGTTGGATCGGTAAGTAGTTTCCAGTCAAATCCTGACGAATAGCATTGGAAAGCTGTGAAAATGATTCTGCAATACTTAAAGGGAAAAACGAATTATGCACTAAATTATCAAGGAAGCAAATTGCGGCTTCTGGGATTCTCCGACACTGAAGTAGGCAGAGACGAAGTTGAACGAAGGTCAACTTCAGGTTATACCTTCTTGCTGAATAATGGTGCCATAAGTTAGAGTAGCAAGAAGTAGACGTGTATAGCCTTACATTATATGAAAGTTGAGTTTGTGGCTTGCATTGCGGCAGTGCAAGAGGCTATATGGTTGAAAAGGTTTATTGAACACCTTGGATTTGGGAATGAGAGCACAAATCCATTGTTAATATATTGTGACAATACAGCAGCCATAGCCCACACGAAAGACCCCGGATATCATGGCAAGACTAAGCACATTGATATTAAGTATAACTTTGTGAGAAATTTTGTAGCACAGAAGGTGATTAATGTACAACACATTTTGATCAAGAGTGTGGTCGCATATCCCCTGATTGAACCAATTGCCAGAGAAATGTTTGAGAAATATGTAAGGGCTATTGGTATAAGCAAAATGTAAAATTACAGACACTGTATATTGAATTTGTGATTAATTCATATGTCTGTATACAAGTATACAATGTCTAGTATGTCGTACAGGCAGGTGAGGTAGGCTCTCTCACACGAGCTACCGCCTTTGATACTCAGGAGGAGTATGCAAAGATGAGACACTTGTATTCACCAGTGAGGCAGCTGGAATGCTGATATGGTAGAGAAGAAATACAAGTCATGTCGCCTCAGCAATTGTGTAGCGTGTCGAGATGAGATCCAATGTATGTACACATAAAACATGGATCGAATCATATGGACCCGCTCCCATGATGCATGTTACTAGACAACAAATTCTTCAATACTGACGTCATATAAGATATGAGAGAAGGAAGAATTTGGATTTAGATGTTGGGAACATCTAGACCAAAAGTCTGTACGATGTTAATAGAAAGTATCAAAACGAGGTAAGCTCCTATAGTATAAGAGAAACACTGTAGCATGTGATTCACACCACATGTATTAAAGAACCGCAAAAGGGAAGCAAGTGAATGGATCCCTGCTTCATTACAGTGTGAGTCCCAAGAAATTGATATTTCTATTTATGTCCTTTGACATTATCATGGAGGTATACCTCAATGACTGCTACCTTAATGTACATCCTACTATCATGATAGATGTGATACAAGTACTATGCTAGTAAAGCGGTTGATGTATATCAAAGTGATATATGGGCGAAAGGAAGATTACCTGATAAATACACAACTATGCCAGTGTCTGTGACATGTCCCTTATGATATCAACTTGGAGATTCGTAAGTGTGGACACCACGCATACGAGAAAGACGATCTAAGTCTTATGTTGACTTGAGAGGGATTAGATTCGTCAGGTGAAAATGTATTTTGGTTAAATCTAGGACATATAAGGCATAATGAACGAATTCAGACTACACGAAGAAAGATTGTCTTGTGTTGGTCTTGTGAAATGGATTTCTAGTACAAACATCTAAAAGACGTCATGCTCATGGGGTCACGACAAAGCACCTAGTATGAAAGGAAGAAGGGAGAAGGATGAGGCCCACGATTCCTAATCCACCAAGTGTGAGTGGGAGATGTTGGAATATGAGCCACCCTTGATAGATTAGGCCCAAAACCCATTTTGGGTTAAAAGCATTAATGAGCAAACTTGTGGGAATAAAGTTGTGATTTTTCTAAAAAGTTTGATTTTGAAATTATTATTTGCGTGGGAACAGTTACCAGGGAGTGGGGAAGTTATTATGCGGGAAAGTGGTTCCCCAAATGAGGACAGACATAACGCACGGAGAAAATATTTTCTCCTGTCTCTTCCCTTCTCCTCTCCTCTCCTCTCATGTCTTCCTTAAATGCATTTACTGTGTATTGTGTTTTGGATCCACCCTTGTGATCCTCAACACACGTGGGTATCTATGGAAGCATCTACTCAATCAATCTACAGGTACGTCCAAAATCCTTCATAAACAAAGATGGATATGCACAAACAGCTACCCATTAATTTTTTCTCAACGTGTACGTGTGGTTGAATATATCACATAATAATCCCATCTATATTTTGCTCAAAGAAGTAAATTATTTTATGTTAAAAAATTGCTGAAGCGTCCCCTGATACGTTACAATACTAAAGACTTGTGTTATTAAGCGTATGCAACTATTTTTTAATTGTATACAATACATATTCAGACTTAACTATGTGGACATATATTTAGTTTTGGGTTAAGGTAAAAATTTACTCCAAATTTTTCTCCGAGGAGTAATTTTGTCTTTACAGTTTCAAAATGAAGCATTAATGTTACCCAATTCTATGTAAAAAAACTGATGTCGAACGGTAATATTTTCAACAGCACAAGACAATATTGTTCAATTTTATTATTTATGGGGGAAACATTGCTTTTGAGCAAAAACTCTTGAAACAAGTTTTTATGTTAACCCTTTTGTTTTACACATGGGAAACTATATTTTACGTATAATTGAAAAAGAGATGCATTTGTTGAAGATAAGCTAAAGATATGTTAAACAAATTTTAAGTACATTTAGGTACGTAATAAATTTTGTAACGAAAGACTTTTCAGCAATTTCACAATTTCACTTTTTATATTTTGCAAATTGAATTTACCCAAAAAAAAAATAAGTTGAGGGCTTTTATATGTGTGTGGGCGCGCATGCCCGCGCATGTAATCAAATCAAATGAAAAGGTTAATACATAAGAACCAAAAGTGTTTGATAAGTGGTGTATGTTAAGATTGAGATTGATAGAGTCAAATTATAGGTCCAAATGAGGAGGGTTTACATATTTTGGATTTGGTTGGCAAGCAAATTGAGGGAGGAAAAAGGAAGATAGTACAAGAGAATGACCGTTGATCAAAATATATTTTAAAAAATGATTTTTGTTCAGAATACATTTTAAAAGAATGTATTTATATTTGTAACATTGATTTCAGAATGCATCTTGGCATAATGTATTCTGCGAAGAAGGAGCTTGTTGTTCATAATGTATCTTGAAAGAAATAGTTATAAAACATTGAATTCTATAAATTAACAAAATTTTAAATCTAAAATGTATTTTGTACATTGAAAGGAGTTACCAACACGTGATATTTATAAGGATTGGCTTGGAAAACAAATTAAAAGTGAAGTAAAAATGGGCCGACAAGAAAGAAGGCAAAGGAAATGGGTCAACCAAGTTGTATGTATGGTCAGTAGTGGGCCACTTTCATAGGCTTCCATACAGTCAACTCCTCCA
The DNA here is from genome assembly GCA_025593235.1 of Vachellia pachyceras. Taxonomy (NCBI): domain Eukaryota; kingdom Viridiplantae; phylum Streptophyta; class Magnoliopsida; order Fabales; family Fabaceae; genus Vachellia; species Vachellia pachyceras. The sequence goes on along the minus strand of JANTPZ010090264.1, from coordinate 2,123 downwards.
TTTCTTCCCCCTATCAATCTTGTCAAGTATATACCTATATATCCCCTACCTAGCGCCATTCACATTAATGATAAAACAAGTCCCAATTTCAATCATATTCAAATACTCATCAAATCTACTATATTACTTCTTACCATTTCAATTCATAGCTTGTTTTACATTCGGTTGGTTTACTCTGAGTTCATATTGTTCTTTCTCCCCCTTCTCCTCTTGGGCTGGAGGGCTGATGTGGAGAAGAGTTTATAAAAAAATAAAAATTGACAATGTTCAATAAGAATGATTTTTAATTCTGAGAAAGAGCATACTTTTTGATGTATCAATGAATTAAATAAGTCAATTTCGCCATCATTTCGTGGAATCAAAACATGAAGCATGAAGCGGAAGGAGTTGTAAAGTAGATCTTCAAGAACATCATTCTCTTGAAATATTATTTCCAAACTATGGAGAATCAATATGAGGACTAACCTGTCTAGGATGCAAAAAGAAAGAGTGAAGGACAATCTATAACAAATTAAATTACAGGGACGAATCAAATACGAAGAATAAGATAAGATTTTAGTGTTTCCTTAATCTACATATAAAAGCACCATGTAGGGCTTATGCAAGTTGTTTTTTTAAGGTTGAAAAGCTTGTATATATGTTGCATTTATTATCTGTTGAAAGATAATTGACAAATTGAATTCACAATCTGTTGGCCATTTTTGACAGTAAAGTTCCTATTAATCACTTTTTTGACGATTTTCTATTAAAAAAATATTTATTGAACTTTTTTTTAGGTGAAATCAAGGGTAGATTGGGCCTTTGGCCCCCTCCGATACCCCCCGCTATCCGACGCCTTTTCCTGAGTTCCTGACCTTTTACAACTGGACCAGGTAACCTGGGGCAACCAACTAATTCGGAGCGAGGAATACGCATAGCGCACCCCTTTAAGGTGCTTTGCACTAAGGGTGGGTATCCTCTACCTTCGAACATAGCTTCCAGGGATTGAACTCCTGACCCCTGGGGAAGTGACAGCCGCACTGACCACTATACTCCAACGCTCGTTGATAGATTTATTGAAACTTTTACGCGCTTGGACCTTGCTCCTTTGAGGCTATGCATACATCATCACCATTCACCCCAACCTTTTTCTTTAGTACATTGTCATCGATATGGACGAAAAAAGATATTAATAATCTTTTTGCCTTAAAAAATTATTAATATGAAAGGTAAAAAATAATGTTGTAAGTCAATACTAAAAGAACTATGTACCCGTTTGAAAATGCGGTAGAGAATCACTTTTATGCAAGTCGAGGTAAATATGTGAAGGAGATTATCTCGTTTTATAGAAAAGCACTGTTGAACGTGCATTTGACTTTTCCAAACGCTCCAATAAACAAGCCATATATTGGTTACCAAGGATAGTTGGATCTAGTATAAAGTGTTTGTCTATCACAATTTACGAACTGAGGTTTGAATCCTTACTAAAAAAAGTTTCTATATTTAGTGTCTGACAGTAGTATTTCAAATAATATTACATCTAATAGAATCATAACTATACTTACCGAAAAATTACACGGTTAAAATTATAGAACAAAATTACCTTCATCATGCCAAAAAAGTATAGAAAGTAGCTGGTTGTTAATTTTCCCAATAATATTTCTTCCCATGGTTTTGTTGGGAAATGATGCATGTGCAGCTTTACATAGGAGATTGCTTCACACCCGTCACTTCTTTTAATCCAAACATGTTTGATTAATTCCAATTTATTGAATTGAAAGATGCGATCTTTGGATTAAAAGAAGTGACGGGTGTGAAGTTAATCAAACATGTTTGGTAGCGTGTGATTTGAGGATCACTGTACTCTTTTTTTTGAAGCAATAAACACTATTCTACCCTACAATAAGAAAATAAGGGGAGGTGGAGGGTCTTCAAATCAGAAAAGTTTAATTACATACTTGTGAGTGGATTTAATTATTTAGTTTTTAACTGAAATTAAAATGGCATGTAATCGTCCTCTATCCCATTTTTTATTCTGGAAGGACGTGGAACAGGTATATCCCATTTTTGTCCATCCCATATTCGCTCTTACACACGAGAGTGAAATTTGCAGGGGAAAAAACCAAGAAATATAGCCATTCATT
>JANTPZ010090263.1:0-56087 GCA_025593235.1 Vachellia pachyceras | reverse complement strand
TAGCTTTTACAGATTTCGAGGTAAAAAAGTAAGAAAAAGTGGGTATGAAAGAGGAAAGTAAGAAAGAGAGAAAAAGTAAGAAAGAGGAAAGTAAGAAAGAGTAGTAAAAAGAGAGTATGAAAGAGAAAACCTAGGTTTTGAAACCTAGGTTTCAAAACCTTGATGCCAAACGAACCCTTAAACTACATGGGCAAGGTATCAATATGTGTGTGTGTGTATATAGTTTAGGTTACAAGAGGATTCAATCTGCCACTTATTGATTATAGGAGAGTTTTTATACAACCAGGCTATAAGATAATTGACTTAACATGTCAATTTTAACTGGGCGTGTAGATAATGGTTGCCTAAGACTTAACTCAGATGAGATCCTCTTAATTAAGTGTGGACACCTTAAAATCATACATGGAATTACCAAATTTTTTGCTAAGCACATGCATATTTTCACTAGATGTAATGTTGTTCAAGAGACTGTTCAACAGTACATTTTCTAACTGAAATTTAAATTGTAATCTATCATATTGTCATGGATTAATCTCATCTGCTAAATCCAACCCAGGTGGTCATGACATCCCTAAGTCACGTAAAATTTTTTGAGAAATTTAGTCTTAGGTCCTAAATAAGTAAGTTATTTAAGGAATGGTTCCATGGATGAAAATATTTAATGAGAGGTCCTATTGACAACATAAGGTGTTGTCAACACAGCGCATGATGTGGTCAATACAAGGACCTCATGTTGTCAATTGGAACCTCTCATTAAATATTTTCCTCCATGTGACCATTCCTTGAATAACTTGCTTATCTGGGACCTAAGATAAAATTTTTCAAAAATTTTCTCATCCACTATCGGTTCAAAACAACACAGTTTTCTTTGGTCTTTTTGGGCTAAATTTTGGAATGCCAGCTATTGAACTCGTGCCCTGCACCTTAAAAACAAGGTTTTAGACCACAAAGTCACGAGCTGGCTTGAAAAGGTCTTTATGGTTTCTACAAACATTTTTCTAGCCAGCCCCTGTTCATTGTTATTTCCATATTTTCCCCATTGCTCTTCCTTTCAATTCCAAATTTATTGTAGGAAAAGATTGAATGGGCACAGTCGGGCAAAAAAAAAAATGATCATGGTCGCATGATAAAAAATCTTAGCAATCCAGATAAGGTTGAAGTTATTTCAAACATTGCATTTTAAAGACATACAAGTTTTCTCTGATTTCTTAAAAGCGGTCAATATTATGCTAAGGGATAATGTGCCAAATTACCAGTCCCATATGGATCGGATCCTTGATGTATATTAGGATTAAGATCATGATCTGTTCAAATCAGATTATGATGCGTCAAATTGGATCGCTATGAGCATCTGGCTTGAAAAGGTCTTTATGGTTTTTACAAACATTTTTCTAGCCAGCCCCTATTCGTCGTTATTTCCTTATTTCCCCCGTTGCTCTTCCTTTCAATTCCAAATTTATCGTAGGAAAAGATTGAATGGGCACAGTCGGGCAAAAAAAAAATGATCACGGTCGCATGATAAAAAAATCTTAGCAATCCAGATAAGGTTGAAGTTATTTCAAACATTGCATTTTAAAGACATACAAGTTTTCTCTGATTTCTTAAAAGCGGTCAATATTATGCTAAGGGATAATGTGCCAAATCACCAGTCCCATATGGATCGGATCCTTGATGTATATTAGGATTAAGATCATGATCTGTTTAAATCAGATTATGATGCGTCAAACTGGATCGCTATGAGCATCTGGCTTGAAAAGGTCTTTATGGTTTCTACAAACATTTTTCTAGCCAGCCCCTATTCGTTGTTATTTCCTTATTTTCCCCGTTGCTCTTCCTTTCAATTCCAAATTTATCGTAGGAAAAGATTGAATGGGCAAAGTCGGGCAAAAAAAAAAAATGATCACAGTCGCATGATAAAAAATCTTAGCAATCCAGATAAGGTTGGAGTTATGTCAAACATTGCATTTTAAAGACATACAAATTTTCTCTGATTCCTTAAAAGCGGTCAATATTATGCTAAAGGATAATGGACCAAATCACCATTTACACTAAGAGATTGAAGTAACTCACCATCTGCTATATGAAAAATGGAACGTAGAGGTTTATCAAATCAACATGGATGTTTTGAGGTGCATTGATACTCTAGCACGAAAAGCTCATGGCGGGAGCTTGCAAACTCGTTTCCTTAGTGCTCCACTAAACTATAGGGAATATATCCTATCTGACCAAACTTTTGTTAGAGAGTGGGTTTGTTTAGAATTACCTCTCCAGAAGCCAAACGTTGCAATAAAAATGGGTAGAGAAAAAGCGGGAGGGTGAAAAAGGTAATTCAGGAATTGCTTGTTGGAGTTGGAGATCCAAAGATTTATTTTTTAATATTAAATTAATAAATAAATAAGGGCAAACGCTATCTTCTCAGGATAAAAGAAAAAAACGGGCGCCTCTACTCGGAAAAACCCTAAGGCTATGCTTGAATGATATGAAAAGTTGAGAGGAAAGAAGGTGGGAGGAAAGAAAATAGGAAGGAGAGAAAAGTGGAGAGAAAATATTTTCGTCTATATTGTTTGGATGGATGAGAGAAAATAGAGAGGAAAGAAAATGAGCAAATAATTGTATGACTAATATATCCTTAAATAAAAATCTATTAATAATTAGTAACAAGTAAAGTATCTTTAAAATATATAAAGTATAATAACAAATTAAATATGATAATGAAAAAATTATATTAACATTAATATCATTAAATAATTAAAATTAAATTATTTATTAAAGATATTTTTTTATGTTATTATATTTCAAAACAAAATAACTAATATAAGAATATATCATATTTTTAAGTTTGTGAGATGTTAGTAAACAATTAAAAAATAAATCAGATTTTAGAATATATTTTAAATCTTATTCTTTTAAAAAAAGAAAATCATAGTCAGAATTTTAAAAAGGTTAGATGCTAAACTCAATTATTTAAAATGAAAAAAATAATAAAAAAGTACGTGGGTAGATGAGTAAAAAGTGTTTTCTCTCCATTTTCTCTTTATATGTGGAGAGAAAAGTTGGAGAAAAAATATGATGGGATCCACACCCCATTTTCTATCCAATTTTTCCTTCCTTCCACTTTTTTTAAATAAGGAAAAACTCATTTCTGTCCGAATTTTCTTTCCTCCCTCGTTTTCTCTCCGGGTAAAATTCTCTTCAGTCCGGTGACACACTGCCTGTAAACCCAAGCCTCCCGCTGGTTGCTATCCCTTCACGCTTTGTCCGTTTGTGAGGGGGCTTTGTAGCCCTCTCTCGACGTACACATTTTCATCCTGATCGATCTACAGGTTCGCTGTTCTCTTGTGTCATTTAGGTAATGTTCTTTTGGAGGCCTATTCCTAATTTATTTATATCCTGGGCCGCCATTTTCTTTTGTTCGGCTTTAGTTACTTGATTGTTCACGTTGCTGAGAGAAGTGGGTCACGGGCTGGATTTGAGTTTTCGAGTCATTTTGCTATTCTTCAGCTTTGGTTAGCAAAACTGACGATTTTTGAAAATGCTCTGATCTGTTTTACTTATGTTATCCCCTTGGTCGAAGAGATCAATGGGGCTGTTTATTGACTTATTGTACTACTAGTACTGTTCTTTCCCCCTTCTCAATCGGTATCCAAACAATTGTTTCCCCGTTTGCACAGGTGATTCAGTGGATCGGTTATATATGTATATGGGCTTCTGAACTTGTAATTTTATCGTGGTTTATTCACGTATCAATTTTTCAGTTCTTTTTTCCTCCTTTGATACCATTTTCGCTAGTTGTAGCAAGACTGACCTGTGGATATTTTTTTCTGCAGAGGTTCCACCTATCCTCTTTCAGTTTGATCAATATATGGACCTGGGCATTCTTAAAGAAGCACTTTGGTGTCTGACAATTTGGAAATCTAGGCTGTACCCCCAGCATCTTTTATTAGACTGATATGCATAGAGTTTTCAAAGTGATGTTAGTTGCAGTGTTTTCCCTTGCATATAACTGTTGGATTTGAAGGGCAAACCCTTACCTTTTTTTGGGTTGTCTTCATTTGACTGGAAACTGTTATATAATTCATAATATGCTGCACTTTCACGTAACAGAGAGAGCCAGGATTGAAGCCCAAATCAAAGCTGCTGAATCTGCTGCAAAGATGAGGGCTGAGGAAGAGTTGAAGGAACGAAGGGAGAAAGAAAGAGAAGCTGCACGAATGGCGATCCAAAAGGTTCTTTCCTCCTTCGTTTTTGTAGCAAATTTTTTCATTGATTTATCTTGAAGCGAAGAGTCTCACTCTGATGCCTCCTATTCAGGTGGAAAGAACTGTTGATATAGAGCATGACTTGGAGATTCTGAAAGAGCTTGAAATGCTTGTTGGGTGTACCTTGTATGGCTCCGCTGTTGCAACGGAGAAGCTGGAACAACCTCAGCTGGCATACTCATTGGAGCGGCTTGGTTTGTTTATATAAAGGATGAGTTCAGGGCAGAAGATGATGATGAGATTCTAATTGAAAATTGGGAAGAAGTTCAAATTTTGTTCTGATACGCCTTGTACTGTTCTTCCTTCTCTCGTTGTTAAATACCTTTTTGACGGGAAACATAATTGTAAATGAAAAAATTTCAACCTCAACTGAAACTTCCGTTTATATAAAGGAAAAAAAAAACGAAACAATAGTCCGTATTTTATCGTGGAAGATACAATCTAATGATATGCCTAGCATTGGCACTTGCATGAATCCAGATGGAAATTGAGATTATTTTCATTGGAAGTTTAGTCTGGATGTTTATTTCTGATCTTTAGGTGCGTTTGACTCAACTTACAATATTGCATATGAAAGGATAAGAAACGGAGGCAAAAACGTGCAAATCATATTTATGCAGATCAGGGTAGAATTTTGGTGTCTCCAGAATTTATCCATGGCACCCACCACCTGTTCGACGGTTCTACTGCTCCGTACTGAATCAATAAATGCAGGATCTGTCTTTATACATTTAGTTTTCTGATGATATCTTCATGCAGTGAACTAACAGTAATTCCTTTGTACAAGAAGCCCATGGCCTCATTCAACAGTGGCAAAAAGAAAAGCTATCCAGAGTTTACGCGTGGCCAAATTGCAGTATTCCCCCACAAAATAATCGATTATAGATGGCATTGGGCTAACAAAAACCATTTTGTTAATGAAGGAAGGGCTTCAGATGGCGACAAATCTCCGGAACCAAAACCCAGCGTAGCTTTCATGGTAAAAGAGAACTAAAGAAAAACAGCTCGAGTATGTTAAAAGGCATAACCAAACCTTGCCAAGAGAAAACGATGCAGGGTTCATAAGAAGTATTTATTTTTAGCAGCTCTGTCATGCTTCTTAGCATCCTCCTGGAGAAATCGCAACCGATAAATGAAAAACTAGCCAGGTCAGGCACTGAATCTTGATAGAATGCAGAACAATTATCAACAGTCTTACATGGAAGATGAAGCCAATTTGGTCGTTGTAATCAAGAAACTCTTTCCACTGTTTCCCAATGCTCACCTGCAATAAGACGACATTCATGAACTCGCATAAGAATCCGCACATTACACCCAGCAAGTGCAGGCACGCAGACCCGGGAAATCGAATATCATGTGAATTTATAGTCAGCTATAGCATATTATGTTACCCACCCTTGGTGCCATAAAATATCACAAGCATAGCAAAAGTTATAATTTCTCCCTTTAAGATGACACAAACAACCCACGTACAAAGAAAAGAAGTGCCATCCACTCCTGAATTTATCATGTGACCTAGCTCTTTGCTCAACCCTTCATCTATTGGCTATCAGGCTTCACCTCTGAGGCTCAGACCCTATTTACCAACCTTTTTTCCTCAGCTGCCTCAACTTCAACAATACAAACCAAATTAGCATCTAAATAATTTTTCTAAGAAATTAAAGAAAACATATGCAGCCATAAATTGAAGGGAAAACAATATGGTAAGGCAATACAGTTTGCACGTGACAGCTACGGTTTAAGTTACTTAAAACACATTTTAAACCCCCCCCCCCCCAAAAAAAAACCAACAAACTCCTGTCCTTCAACTCCTCTACCCAAGCAGGAATTTTTTCTTTCAAAATGCTCTCACCTGAGCTGCTTCATTTGAAGCGTCAAGCAGGAATTTTTTTCTTTCAAAATGTTCTCACCTGAGCTGCTTCATTTGAAGCGTTTTTAGTCCAAATAGCAATCTTTTCTTGCCTATTTCTGACATTTACTACTGCGCCACAAATTTCATCTCCATGGTCAAACTGTTCTCCAATCATTGCCAGCAACTAGATGTAACAAAACACAAAATATTAGTTTGCCACAGCTTCTCTAGGACTGCCGCTTAATGTCATTGGTAAAGTGATAGAGATTCCAGAGCATACCGTATATAACCAACATGTATCAGATTTTCCCCTGGAAAAGGTAACAGTCCATTTTCCACCATTAGCACAGACAGGGTCCTCCCATTTTGGCTCAATTTTGTATTTAAAACAATGGAAGTCTGCTCCCACGGCCAACTTGCTTGGATGATGTATGTTGTTGTATACACTGAACGAAGATATATTGATGGATATTATCAGTAAGTCAAAGCAAAGAAAGATTTTCCTTGGATCTGAAGATATGCTACAGGGGATTTTTAGCTAGCAACAACCAACTAACGAGAGTAATGAAGATAAGAAAACTAGATTTGGTTGAGACTGGGAATCATAGCATAAGGTTAGTTAATGCCATAATGTATGAGATCATGCTGGTCTGATAAGAGCCATAAAAACATTTTTAATCAATTTTTATTCTAAGCAGATGGGATCATCTAAGAATCAAGATAACATAACAGGACCAAGGGAACGCCAGAACATCGGGCAAAGAAGAATCACGATCCCTTCTTCCTTTAATGTACACACATTAAATAAAGAATCCTAATAAGGACTTTAAATTGGATCCTCTCTACAGAGAGAATATAAACATCGAATGGAGAATGTTCAAACTCGTACAACAAATGAGAGATGGAAGACTATCGAATATATATCTATAAGGGAAAAATGTCTAAGAAGAAGATACGGGCGAATATCGAAAGGAAAACTGACGTAGAAATCTAAGAATTACACTAGGATCCTAGGATATCTTCCCATCCGTTTTCTTAGCACCCAAACAGACAATAAAATTAAGAATGAAAACCAGAAACCTCCAAAACTCCTCCACGGTTGCAAACGTATATACAGGTCGGATAGAGCTTCCCCAGGCGGTTTGCTTGGACTTGGCGGAGGGGTTATCGAACCAGAAGGTCCAAGAATGCTCAAGCGGATGAGGCTGTCGGACCATTGCCGCCGGTAGCTTGGAATCTCGAACGATCTCACCTTGCTCATCCACATTCTCATCGCCTTCATTGATTTGATTGCCAGTAATGGTAGGCTTTGGGGGTTTGTCCACCGCCATTTTCTCTCGCTTTCTTGGTGCAAACTGAAATGCTTTTGCAGTTTCGCTCTTTCCCTCGTTGTGGCGCGTACTTTTCGCAACTGTCAAGCTGTTATGAATTTATCTTTTTAGTTAGTTTAGAATTTTTTTAAAAAGGATATTCTAAGTTTTGAATTTTAAATTTTTTTAAAAACTGAAACTATTTTTAACCCTATTCAGAATGGTTTTAACTTTTAAGTTTTAAAATTTTCAAAAACTGAAACTATTTTTTTTTTTCAATTTTAAAATGTTCGCCATTTATTTAAGCACAAGATATAATGGGATTTCGAACTTTTATGATGAAATAAAATAAAAAAATTAACATGTGAGCTGTGGCAAGTACTGTGTGAAAATAAAATGAAATTGAGTATTGATACTAAGATACAAAATTTAAACAGAAATAAACACCATAAACTCAGTGCAATTTATTTTACAAAGCTTTTTATATCATATCATAAAATATTTTACCAGGTTTATCTTATAGAATACTTTATATTTTAAATTAATCTTTTTTTTTAAATTTGTGCCATCAGAATATCTTATGAATAAATTATTATCTTTTCATTAATTAGTACACCAAAAAAATCCTAGCCCATCTCTATAAATACACCTCGAAGCAGTCAAAGACATTGTAAGACCAATCTCTCTCTCTCTGCCCTTTCCAAATCCCTTTCCAAATCTGCGAGGCGAATCTTGATCAATTAGTAAAAGTCTCAACAAAAGGTTACTTTCTTGATCTCTACTCCCTTCTTTTTAATCTTTGTTGTTTCATATTGTATGCAATATCACTCTTCTTGTGACTTTCTTGTCTTGTGCTTTGATTCCATGCTCCAGTTTTCTTGCAGTGGCTAAATCTTCTTATGACAAGGTTCATGAGATTCTAGCAGTCATATGCTTTTGAGGAGCACTCTCATTCTCACATGATCTGCATTTTTTACCTTTGCAAGATCATCTCTTATTAATGCATTCTAGAGTTATGTAATTTTCTTTTAATTTCTGCGGTATAAAAAAAGAAATATGAATCTGAAATATTAAATTATTTTATATTTTAGGACCCATGGTCTGCTGCTTTTTGGCCTAATACCGTAAAAAGTAAGAAAATACACCAAAATAATACATTGTGAGGATTATTTACCACGATCCTACATGTAAAATAAAAAAATCGTTCTTCTCATAATTCCCGCTCCGGTTAATATTTGCCGCCATGCCATTCCTCAGTCCCCAGTTCTGTATATGTTATAAATAGATTTTCATATCTTATATTCTATATATGTTATAAATATAAATATGAGATATCGTAATTATATTATATTCTAAGACTTATCATTTGCCTGGACATATCTCAGAGGACCAAAGCATGAGTCGCGCCCAGTTTCACATTCAAACGCAGTGTCATAAAACCAAACTCATCTTTCTCTTCTCTTTCCAAACTCACAGGTTCATCTCAACCTTTTAAGTCCTAGCTCGTCTTACTGCTCAACTTACCATCCATAAAATATTCAGCTATGATCGCCAAGAAGTGGGCAACCCAACTGAGGATGTTCATCGGAGCAAGCTACCACCCGAAGCCCAACCCTGACAAACCCCTAGGTGAAGACTCCCACTTCATCTGCAGTTGGCAAAATACTGTGGGTGTCGCCGACGGTGTCGGAGGTTGGTATCATCAAGGCATCGATGCTGGCCAATATGCCCGTGAGCTCATGCAGAACGCAGCGTTCTCAGTCATCAACCAACCAAATGGATCCATCAACCCTAGAACAGTACTGGACGAGGCCTTCCACAACACGAAAAGCCAGGGCTCCTCCACCGCCTGCATCGCCACCCTGAAACGAAACTCCAGCGGTAATCCTGAGAAGCCATGTTTCTCTTTGCACGCTGTGAACATCGGAGACAGTGGGTTCATGTTGTTCAGAGACCTCAAGTTGGTGTTCCAATCACCGACGCAGCAACACAAGTTCAATAGGCCATATCAGCTCGGCAATAGCAAGAAGAGTGACAAGCCAGAGAAAGCTGAGGAATTCAACGTGGAAGTGAAGGCCGGAGATATAGTGGTGTTTGGGACAGATGGGTTATTTGACAATGTTTATCCGAAGACATTCAGAGGTGCATAGAGTTGAACTGTGGATCTGACGATGACGAGAGAGCGACGGCTGAAGAGCTGGCTTGGCTTATAGCAGAAATTGCTCGGTGCAATTCCCAGAACAGACATGTGGAAACCCCATTTTCAGAAGCATGTCACAACATTGGAAAAAGATTCACAGGAGGAAAGATTGATGATATCACTGTTCTTGTAGCCTACATGATCCTTTGTTGATTTGATTTGTTATTACGCACATATGTTGTGATCAATTATTCAATTTGATGCAAACGATCACTGTTCTTGTAGCCTACATAATCCCTTGTTGATTTGATTTGTTATTACGCACATTATGTTGTGATCAATTATTCAATTTGATGGAAACGATTTATATTTATATACGCATTTCAATTCAAATTTTGTTAAGTATACTTCATAATATATAATGTGGATCTAATCCCATGTTCTTCAATTTTCTTGCAAAGGCTAAATCCTTTTCAAATATTCTAACAATCTTGAAGTTCTTTCCGGTTGAGTTATTGATTTCAACAAACTATTATATTCCAAGTTAATACAAAAACATATAATATTTTGGAGCTCTTCTTCATAAGAATCATATATCAAACTCTTAATTGTCAAATCCATTACAAGTATCTTGCGAATTAATAATTTTTGGTTAAGAACTAAATGATAGCATGACTAAATAACATTTATAATTCTATCAATCCAAACATAATGTTCATAAACAAGGAATGAACGTAATAAAGTTATAAATCTAGATATAAAGATTTAAAAATCAATGATACTAGAGAACCAAAATATAATATATCATGAGATATACTGAATTAGATTGAGAACTAAATCTTTCTTTTGCTCGTCTGATAATGTCATAAATATATCTCTCCACAAAGGATCTTCTTTCAATAACTTTATAGCCTTTGCAAAAGAAGCACCATCAACGCTATCAAATCCTTCAAGGACCTTTAAACAGGTCAATAGTAACTCCTTGTTTTGCACACTATTTTGTCCAACCACTTCCATTGTGATATTAGTAGATGATATTGTGACTTGGCTTGCATTCATCTTCTTCAAAATTTCAAGCTTCTTCTTAGCGGTTTTTCCAAAAGTTGTCAAAGCATTAGCAAATTAAATGCCACTTGAGTGTTCTCTCTTCACTTTTCTTGATATCTGTACTAACTGTTGTCTTTTTCTTTACTTGAGAACTATCTTCCTCCTGATAAAATATATTATCTTTTTCACTGTCATCACTAGTAGAAGGGCTTTTGATGGAAGGATATTGATTTAAATCAGAAGCAGTTGTATCTCTAAAATGACACTTACCCTATGCTTGGATGGAGAGAAAATGAGGGAGGAAAGAAAACTTGGAGAGAAAATGGGGGAGAAGTGAGTTTTTTCCAGCTTGGATAGGAGAGAAAAAGTGGGAGGAAGGAAAAATTGGAGAGAAAATGGGGTGTGGGTCCCACCACATGTTCTCTCCAACTTTTCTCTCAACACATGGAGAGAAAACTCTTTTTCCATATATACCCATATCCTCTTTTATTAATTTTTCATTTTAACTAATTAAGTTTAACATATAAATTTTTTAAAATTCTGACTATGATTTTCTTTTTTTAAAAGAATAAGATTTAATATATATTCTAATATCTAATTTATTTTTAATTGCTTACTAAAACCTCACAACCTTAAAAAATATAATATATTCTTATATAAGTTATCTTTTTTGAAATATAATAACTGAAAAGATATCTTTAATAAATAATTTGATTTTAAATTATTTAATGATATTAATGTTAATATAATTTTTTCATTATCATATTTAATTTGATATTATAGCTTACATATTTTAAGGATATTTTACTTGTTACTATTTATTAAAAGATTTTTATTTAAGGATATTTTAGTCATTCAACCATTTGTCCATTTTCTTTCCTCTCTGTTTTCTCTCACCCATCTAAGCAGGATGTGTGATAATATTTTCTCTCCACTTTTCTCTCCTCTCCATTTTCTCTCATCCCATTTTCTTTCCTCTCAACTTTTCATCCCATCCAAGCGGAGCTTTAATTTATCATAATACAAACAACATTTCTTCTTAAATTGCCTTGCAAACTTCTACAAAAACATAAGTTGTATTATTAGTATATTGTAAAATAAAAACCTAATAAATGAAAATAAAGTAATGCAGCTTCAAATTAGAACATACCTCACATAGCTTCTTCCATTTATCTTCTGTGATGATAATTTGACGAATAATTGAATTGTACCCTAATTCAATCTCCATTTTCAACAAATTAGTAAAATCCTTCCATTTCCCTCTCAATTGATTAAATTTGTTCTTAAATTGGTTGGATGTGTATTCCTTTCCAAATTTGCTTTTCAACTCTTCATTAATATGCCTCAATGAGGCCTTTTGTAAGAGCAGTTGTTTGTCCATTACCTTTTTAAACTTCCTTTTCCATTAAACCTATAAAATATGATTTAATATCAAGAGATCATATATCCTTTTTTTGATCCCGTAACTTCAACCAACACATCTTCATCATATTCATTCTCACATGCCATCTAATATCGAGCAACGTTTGGAAGGATCAATCAAGTGACGAATTTGTTAACGAGAGATGATTGGAAGGATCAATCGTGGTCTAATAACAGAGAAGTACTTCTCTTTGATTATATATAATGACAAAACAACAAAAATGATGAATACCACGTTCTTACTTTTCATAATACAGTCTCTTTTCCTTTAAAAGATTTATCTAAAAAGTTGATATACCATAAACTTTAATAAAAAAAAAATGATTACCTAAGGAGCAGTGCTACTATGGCGTTGCTAGTATTGAAAAGATGAAATGATGCTACGACGGTTGAGTGAAAGAGGTTGAAGAGGAAATGAGAAAGATCGTCGGGAAGCGTAGTAAATTTTTTAAAATAAAATTAAAATCTCCAAACCTTTTTTTGTGGTTTTCAAATTTGGATAAAATCTATTTTGAAATAGTATTAAAACTCAATTCAACCCATTTAAGCTGAAAATATTTTACTTTTAAAATTGCATTTTAAACTAAAAACAAAAAACTTAGAACCACCCGAACGGACCCTAATAACAGTACACACACTAAAACCCATCAATTTCTATTTTCTTCTTTAATTTGTGTTTTTCCATTTTATATATGCAGATTTCGTCATTTAACCATGTTCGGTAGAGTCCATTCTTTAACTTGAAAGAATTAATAATAAAGGTTCAATAATTGATCACAGCAGATACTAGAGTGTAATATATATTTGAGGAGGCATATATTTTATTCTCTTTTTGACGTCAATTGCTATAAATTACAATTCAGATATCGTCACTTCCATAAATTAAAGTAGTTAATTATTATGGTATAAAAATACAAATGTTATATGCAATATATTATTATATTGTATGATTATTTTGATTGCGTGCTTCTCACTTTTTTTATGTCTGGCTTTTTCATTTTTTTCATTAATTTCCTTAAAATTTGAAAAGTCAAAATTCATATGGAGAACCAGAATTCAAATTTAAAAATTGAAAGAGTGACTTGATTTTTTTAATGTTATAAAAATATTTTGTATTATCTATATTTTGTATAAAAATAATTTTGCCATAGAAAAATTGCTTGATCAATTTTATATGTGATATGGTGAAGGATATATAAGCTGTGCCGGATAAAATCTTACCCGCCATTTACTGCACATGTTGATAAGTCGAGTATAATATATTTAACACGCATACATCTTTTTTTAGACCTAATTTCGGTTGTAAATTAGTTTGATAGCAAGTTTTTTTTTTTTTCCAAAATATAATGTAAAATTTAATAAGATGAGATTCACACAAAATTGTGGCCTAAGGGCTCATCTTCCTCTATTTCCACAGCAGCTTCACAGTCTAAACGCTCATGGCCGAAAGCTACTCAGATGGTTACAGAAGCATCACATGGTTTATAAATACTAAAGATCTCGAGAGGTTTCATCAAGGTCGACCCCGTGAGGGCAGGCTCTCTCATTTCTAGGTTCCTTAGGGACGAACAATCAACAATGCAATGCACCTTGTGTCCAGATATCTGGATTGTTCATGTTGTGTCATTGAGTGATTAATAAAACCCAGTTTCATGTTGATGTTTATAAAGAAACCCTGCACGTCAAGAATTCAAGATGATCCAAGTTGATGCACAAAGGAATCTGCTCTTGATTCAAGCTCTTCATGTTTGAGCATTTCGTGAAGTCAATCTAATGGGCTGATCATTTGACAAGAGGGTAAGAAAGCTAAGAAGGTTCTACTGACCATCTTAGTTGATTCTGCATTTGGATTGAAGAAACAAAACAAGCTCTCAACGCATATATAGCAGGAGAGTGAAAGGATCACTATCGAGCCTTCGCTGGATGTACAACAAATGATTGATCCAGACTAGATTAAATGATTTACAGGAAAAAATTGTCAATATTAGACATATTGATTGATTAAACTTCGCGGACCAAATGGCTTCATTCCCAATCCAAACCATTAGTGGATCAATCCATAGCTCCAAGCACTTCAAGTGACAAGTCTTTCTTGAATTGTGCCAGAGAAGAACATAATCCTCCCAGCTACACCATTATGTTTGCCAAACCTAATTCATGAAGAGATTTGCCAAAGGTCAACAAATTTTGAAAAATAAAGGTAAGACGGCAAGCATATCAAGGAAACCGGACTTTGAATGCTGGCTAGAGTCATATATTGAACTGAAAAATAAAACATAGAAAATACATTGCAACAAAAAGCTTTACATTCATTTGAAATGTATACCAAGCATCGACGATCAGTTAACAACTAGAGCTCAATAATCCATTCATTAACTTTAATTCAACACAGGATACATGTTTATCAAGCATGATCTCCAAAAGTATGTCTAAATAATTCATAACAATAGGATCATCAGAATCACCTGATGGCGTTCTCTTAGTAATTAGTTGTCTAACTAGAGTGTCTTTGTGATTATGTTTCTCTGTTCATTCAATAAAATGTTAAGATAAATGCTCTTTTTGGCCACTAGAGGAAGGTGTGGGAGAGTGACATGGCGACAGACCAGTGAACTAATGCCCCGTTTGGTACACGGAATTGATTTTGATGGAATTGAAACTGGAAGTGAGATTAAAATCATATTTGGTATGTTGGAAGAAGTGATGTATTATTTTAATTTAATATTTACATTTATGGTATGAAAATACTAATATACCCTCAGTACCCACAGTATACCTTCTTCCTCGACCACGCCAGCCTTCCAGGTGCACACGCCGCCGACGGCCACTGCAAGCACAGCAGAACGCGAGACGAATACGAAGATGGGCTCCTCATGCAATTCTGCTTACTTCCTACAAATACGACGAACGCGAGACGGCCACTGGAAGCACAGTAGAACGTCAGCCTTCCTCCTCCAATTCTGCTTACTTCCTGCAAAAAGTTTCTGTTTTGTAGCCTTTCCATTGTAACGCACAATGGCTCCTCGTGCTGACGAATACGACGAAGATGAGCTCTCCTCCAGCGAAGACGATGACGGCTTCAAGGAAGACATGGAAGCCCTCAGACGAACTTGCATGATCGCCGGCACCGACCCCGATAATTTAAAACCCACCTCGATCGTCTCTCTCGACGATGAGAATGCATCTGAAGGATACTTGACAGGGGAATGCCGAGAAACCTCGCCTTGCTGATTCCGTCATCGTCTGCTATAAACGCCGAGAGGATTGCAGAGGCGACGAGGAAAGAAGGTTTGGGATGGAAGAGAGGGGTTGAGACGTTGGAGAGATGTTTGCAGAGGCTGCGGGTTTCGGTGGCTGAAGAAAATTTGAAGTTCTTGGATGATTTTGATATTCAGAATTTGCAGAAAGAAATTAAAGCCATCATTCAACCAGGTAATATATATATTTGCTTCATTCTCAGAGTAGAAAGCTCGCCGTCTTCCTCACCGTTCTTGCTGTCATCCGTCGGTTGAGAAGACGCTCGCCGGACAAGGAGCAGATCTTGGTGGACCACCTCACGCCGAAGGAAAATGTCGGAGAAGACACTGATGATGTGAAGGAAATTTGTGAAGGGCATAATGGTCCAAGTTTTTCAGTTCCATGAAACTGATTTCGGTTCTCATGGAGGAGGTGAGAAGTGGCACTTCCAAGATTTGATGGAAGTAGCACTTCCATGGAAGTGATTTCCATCCTACCAAACACATCAAATTTTCATTTCCTACCTCAATTCCAATTCCAACACTTCACTTCCATGCTACCAAACGTGGCATAAAGTTTTTTATGACTAAAATATTTCACAGACTTCAATAAGCACGTAGTTTGACCTTTCATTTACTCGTAGCTATATGATTAGAGAAATGCCTAAAAATTAGAAGTGAAAGTTGTAATACTTATAATAAACATGCTATTATGCAAGCAAATATACTTCATAATGGTGATACTGATTTTGTAGGTAAACCTGCGAATACATGTAGAATTTGTTACAATGACATTAAATTTAGGGGGAATAAGTGCACTACATTTGCAGGGAACTGGGAAGAATGATTGGCTTGCTGAGGTTTCGATCATAGTTCGTTAAAAACATAGTCTGCAAACTTTACAAGGCAATTATTGAATGATCTGCAAACTTTACAAGGGAATTATTGAATGAAAGAAAGGGATGGAAAAATTGGAATCGTTGGCCTTGATTCTAATAATAACTATCCATCACCCTGCAGATACAAACTATAGTGGGCAGCAAGTAATTCTTTACAAACAAAGGTAAAGAGTTACGGTTGGCCAAAGAAATCTCTTTAAGCAAGGAGGCAAAGGAGAAGGGGACACAGGCATTTATAGTAGAGGCAAGTAGTGCTCATATTAGCATATTGGTACCAAAATCTAATAAACCAATTCAACAGCCACACTAGGACCGAGAGCTTACTAGAAGCATTTGAAATAGGCAATAACAGAGGCGTATATGTGTATATATATATTCTTTAAATCATTCGATCAGACAAGAATTGTCAGCAGCAGAAGCTGCATCTTCTAAGATAGAATGCTCCAACTTACAGGGGAGGTCAGATCAACCAAAATAAAATATACAAGACGTGAATAAAACTTCCTAGTTGAACTCACATAACAGTCCAATTGTATGCAGCAAGAAACAGAGCAAACAAGTTATTTTTAAATCAGTAAGGAAAAATGAAAAAACAGCAGACACTGTAAAAATAACAAATCCATGTAAAATCTACAACCCAATTCATAAGATAGGCAACAAAGTCACAAGCCAGATGGGGGAAAATAATAATTAGAGTCAACAAAATACAGTCAAGGTACTAGTATTTTATCTCCAGCAATTAAAGGCAAATGTCAGTCTGCCAGCAACCTACAGGAAAATATTTAAGCACCGCATAACAAAGCATTTTCCCCATGTCAATTATTGATTTCAACAAAATAAGGAAAAAGATCTTCCAAAGAGAATAGTACATAACCAAAAGACCTTATTGCAAAGGAAGATTTGAACCCAGGACCTCTTTCTTTGACTCTGCAGTTGCCACTAATTACGTTATTGCCTCAACAATATGTTTGTGATATTTGAGTATAAATTCGTATTAATAAACTGAAAGATTAAGCAAGAAAATACAGGAAGAGTTTTCCTTCTCACATCTTTTCCTGCTGTTTAGTACCCAAGCATGATAATTTAAACAATTTTAGTACGGTATTTAACAAATACACAGTTAGCATACATGCTAGACTTATTTAATTGTTTTAATAGCACCCGAATTTGTTATATTACCCATCAGCCGCACAATGCCTAGAATGGTATTATAAATTTGAGAACTTTTTCAATAACCACGAAGCAAGAATATTTTGCAACCTTTTTCTTTAATAAAAGAATATAACTTTTTGAATCTGGCTCCCTTCACACGCCCATAAGTTCTTAAAGGATATTTTTTTTTATGTTTTACTACATCCTTTAGCAACATTACAAAATTCAGGAATTCGTATCAATAGACAAATATTGTTCTCTTAACCCATCATTTGCCAAAGATTTCAATTGTATTAGATAAGAAATTCGTCATTTTGTCCCTTGAGCTAAATATCCAAATGTTCGGCTTGTGAAAAGTAATCTTCAAAATCCCGAGAGATTCTTTTCTGGCAACACCAGCATATGAACTTCACACCTTAAGCAACTTCATCCCATTTCCCCACTTCAGAGTAAAAGTAAAGAGATTAAACAAGTGCTTAAATCCATTAAAAAAACGCTTGGACGCAAAAAAGAGCAGATTGAGCCAGAAAAGTTGATAAAGGACACAATCAAACATAAGCGAACAAAATCATATTAAACTCAGTCCACCATTGGTTTAAGAAATTCACTGGAGATCCACATCAGAAATGCCGGTCATAAAACACAATGAGACACACTTTAAAGGCAGCAAAACACGAGAAACAACGAAACAGACACAAATGAGATGTATGATAGAATAAAAAATGCAAAATGGGAACTAACGTAACCATCAGGAAAAGAAAAACCCTACCAGACATAAACGAGGAGAATATTCCAAGCACTAGCTTACAACTAAAACCCTACAAGTACCCAATATAAAAAAATCGAAAGTCAGTGGACAAGTTGAGAAAGAAAATGATACCTTTTTAGAAGAAACCATATTTCAAGGAGGTGAATCAGCAACAGGTGGAAAACACCATGGGCAGGGTGGTGGGGTTGGGAAAGAGTTTCAGTGTACATCTACAGAAACCCTAAATTCGCATATGGAGAAAGAAGGGGACGAGAAGGGGGAGAGAGAAGGCTGGGAGAAGCGTTCCAACACCGAGTTATGGTACAAAGAGTGATTCGACAATTGGAGGACGAGAGCAAGAAGAGGCCTCTGTGCAGAAGCTAGAGAGCTACATTTAGACTTAGAGAGAGAAAGAGAGGAAGGTGGGCTAGGATTACACGAATAACGAGGGAGGTGAGAGGGGTAGAGAAGGGGGCGTTTGTTACAGGTTTCGTATCCAAGGTAGTAATTTTAATTGGTTTGAAAATGAAACCCCGCCCTGTGCTTCCCAAACAACGTCGTTCTTGTTTCTCCGTTTGTTATGTTTGTCTCTGTCTCTGTGCCTGTCCCTGTTTTGCTCTTCCATTCAAAAAACTCCCTCTATCTCGCGCGTACCCTCCACTTCCCTCCCCTTTCCATTACTGTCCGGCCCAACTCCCTTCTTAATTGTAAGGCCCAATCGCAGTTTTTGCTTATCTCAACTTGGGCTTTCAATAGGCCCACTTCATGTCCCAGTAAAATCCTATATTTCACACTTCAAAAGATTAATCACTTCTACGGACCGTACATATCCAGCACTTACCAAAAAAAATTCTGTTATAAAACAAAATCTACCAGGGTTTGGTATAATAGAAGGGATAATTTCTTACTAAGCAATATTCAAATCATTGAAAGAGTTATTTAAATTTAATGCCTAATAATGCTTTGAATAAAATTGCCTTAATAGAAGGCAAATGTATTTTAACAAAAACAAATATCTTACTAGTTTCACTATAAAGTAGTGAAGTTCTTATTTATCATTGTGTTACTTTTTAAAGTTAAAAAGTGGAAAAAAATGAGTGATGTTGATAATGGCCCCGTTTGACAACACTTTTGGGGAGTTAAAAAGTCTATTTAAAAGTGTTTTTCTGAAAACGAAATAATCTCCTTAATATATTTTAACTCGGTTTAAGTAAAAACACTTATCCACCATATTCCCAAACAAATCCAATATATTACAATGAAAATGTATAAAATAGGGGTATTATGGAAAAATCAATGCACATGTCTTAGCCAATTTTTTTAATTCATATGGGTTAGTTAAGTTAACTGATTCATGTATTTAAAGTTAGACAGAGTATTTCATAGACCAACAGAGCAAAAATATAAATACCAGTGTAAAGTATTTTCGCAGCTTAAATATAAAATCTTGAGTTTAAACATTTGTATATGCAAAAAAAAATGTTTTTAGAATAACGTATAAGTTTTAACAATACTTACATTTAACCTACTTAAATATTCATATCAAAAATAAAAAAAATGTAAATAAAATACATCAAACATTGACAAAAATAAGCTTACTTTTTTAAAAATTTATACTAATTAGTTAAAAGAATTAAATAACTTAATCGAGAAAGCATTCTATATTATACCGCACAGAAAAACCTCTAGAAAGACTGGCCAGCTATTTTTCTGTTGCATCCAGAAGGACTCTTGAGTTATAAATATACATATTCGAGGAAACTCCTCTCTCTCTCTCTCTCTCTCTCTCTCTCTCTCATATTTCCTTCTTTCATATAAATTCAAGTTATACATGCCCAAATTAGATTGAGTTCGTAACAACTAACAAGATCAAACCAGAAGATTCTGTGCCATCCATCTCTTCTCTTCGCCAAACGCCCATATTCTCTCATTTATGGTTATTTTCTATTTCTACGTGACATGCATCATGCTACGTCTCTTCTCTTCACAACCTCTTTCGTTTAACGTCTTGCGAAGTTCTTGTTTTCTTTTTCGTTTTCGTCCCGCTAAATTCTGCGTCTAAAAGTGGAAGAAGAGAAGTTTATAAGAACCGAAATTTTTGAACCAGTAGCTAGCCCAAGTGGCCGAACGCAGCCATGGCAGAAAGATCGACGGATTCATCACCCGCTGCGCAGAAAGTTCCCTTTCACAAGCTCTTCACTTTCGCCGACCGTCGCGACGTAGTCATGATATCCATCGGTACGATCTGTGCGGTGGCCAATGGGTTAGCACAGCCTCTCATGACTCTGATTTTCGGGAAGCTTATTAATACTTTTGGTTCCACTGATCAATCACGCATTGTACATGAAGTTTCCAAGGTACATATGCAATCTGCTGGATTCTGGTTTAATTTGACTATCCATGATGAGCACGTAGCTTCTAAGCTGTATGATGAAAAGCCAGTTTTACTTTGCTCTCTCAGTTTTAGAGGCAAGGGGAGGGATTTCTGTAATTAGACTCACCGCAGACTGGGAATCTTTTGTTTCTTTAATGATTATTTCCCTTCCTGCTTAATTACTACAATCTGGGCTACAGATTTTATGTGAGAAAAAAAACTAACTGATGTCTGTTTAGAACAGGTTGCATTACTCTTCGTATATCTGGCTATTGGTTCTGGCATTGCTTCATGTCTCCGTAAGATTCCTCATTCTTCTATTTCTAACGCGTTGATATTTCGCTAGAAGTTGAAAGTCGTAGAAATTTAGTTATCTCCTAAACGTAAGCATAGGTACGTGGGGCATTAATGTTTAGCTTTCCAATTTGGAAATGAACAAGTGGCTGTCACCTCAGACTTGGATGCATTACAAAATGCGTCCCGCATCCAAGTTATTATTCCAAGTTTCTTCTATTATATATTTACAAAAGCGAAATCCTATAATATACTTTGAAAAGATGTATATAAGAAGGCAATACTAATTAATATAAAGATGTGATGTAAACACCACATGTATTCGTATTGTTTTTGTCCTATTCTTAATGTGCCAAATCCAAGAATGTAATGTCTTCTCCTAATTAATTGAGGATCGTAAGCTGATGTGCCACTTTTATATTTTTTGTGGTTTAATTTAAATATAATTACGGCATTCTGATGAGAATCATTTTGTTTCATATGCCACAGAGGTATCAAGTTGGATGGTGACAGGAGAAAGGCAGGCGGCAAGGATCCGTGGTTTGTACTTGAAAACAATATTAAGACAGGACATTGCCTTCTTCGACACTGAAACAACCACTGGGGAGGTCATTGGTAGGATGTCTGGTGATACCATTCTCATTCAAGATGCTATGGGAGAAAAGGTAAACCTCCCTTCCTTTCTTGTATGGAAATCACCATAATCCAAGTGCCTTGATCTTGCAAGTATTATAGTAATTTCTTCTTCTACCTTCCTCCCTATATTCCGCATTGTTCATTTTTCTTGATCGATTTAAAATATGGACTAGTGGTCTGATTCAAATAGAACTCATAAAAAGTTTACTACAGGTTGGGAAATTTATGCAACTTGCTTCAACTTTTGTTGGTGGTTTTGTGATTGCCTTTATAAGAGGATGGCTACTTGCTCTGGTTTTGCTTTCATGTGTTCCATTTGTTGTCATTGCTGGAGGAATCGCATCAATGTTCGTGGCAAAAATGGCGAGTCGTGGACAACTTGCTTATGCAGATGCAGGAAATGTGGTTGAACAAACTGTTGGAGCCATTCGAACAGTAAGGCCAAAAAAAAAACTCATTGAAGTGTCCGAGATGTTGGAAAATTGTTTAGTGCTTGATTTGTTTGTGAAATAGAACAGGTTGCATCTTTCACTGGGGAGAAGAAAGCAGTTGAAAACTATAATAGCAAGTTGAAAGTTGCCTATAAAACAATGGTTAAACAGGGGATGGCCACTGGGCTCGGATTTGGAGTTGTTTTGTTCATAATCTTCAGCACCTATGGACTTGCAATGTGGTATGGAGCCAAACTGATCCGTGACAGAGGGTACAACGGTGGAGCTGTCATCACTATAATTATGGCGCTCATGACGGGTGGAATGTGAGTAAGACCAACTTTTTGATTTTAAAATCTTCTTCATGGCCCTTTGAACTGAATGACCCAGGCCTCTGAAGACTTGCTGTACAGTAAATATTTTATTGTACAAAGCAAATTTGACTGAAATTATTTAGGTGTTCACCATTAGGCTCTTCATTAATTTGAATGAAGTTTACAGTAAACATCTGAAATGCCATACATATCGTACTCATCAATCTTTTTCTTAATTTGAACTAGGGCACTGGGACAGACATCGCCAAGTCTTAATGCATTTGCAGCAGGTCAAGCTGCTGCATACAAGATGTTTGAGACTATTAAAAGAAAACCCAAAATTGATGCTTATGACACTAATGGGGCTGTCTTGGAGGACATCAAGGGAGATATTGAACTTAAAGATGTTTATTTCAGATACCCTGCAAGGCCAGACGTACAGGTTTTCGCTGGATTCTCACTGTATGTTCCAAGTGGCACAACTACTGCTTTAGTGGGTCAAAGTGGAAGCGGAAAGTCAACTGTAATCAGTTTGTTAGAAAGATTCTATGACCCTGACGCTGGTGAAGTACTTATAGATGGTGTTCCTTTGAGGGACTTTAAACTAAGATGGATAAGAGAGAAGATTGGGCTTGTTAGTCAGGAGCCGATGTTATTTACGGGTACCATCAAAGAAAATATAGCATATGGTAAGGATAATGCAACTGATGAGGAAATAGCTACAGCGACAGAACTTGCCAATGCTGCAAAATTTATTGATAGAATGCCAAAGGTATACCAAATTCTTTAGTTTTTATCTTTTAATGATAAATGCACAATCTTGGAATCTAAGTGCATTAACATAATACTTAATTGATATTTATTTCATTCTTTTTGCAGGGTCTCGATACCATGGTAGGGGAGCATGGAACTCAACTTTCTGGGGGACAAAAGCAACGGATTGCCATTGCAAGGGCAATCCTGAAGAACCCTAAAATCCTCCTTCTTGATGAAGCAACAAGCGCACTAGATGCTGAGTCTGAACGCATTGTTCAAGATGCTTTGGTGAATGTCATGTTAAACAGGACCACCGTGGTTGTTGCTCATCGTTTAACAACTATTAGAAATGCTGATGCCATAGCAGTGGTGTATCAAGGGAAAATAGTGGAAAAAGGTTATATCATCAATTCTTATGAATTTCATTCGCACATGAATATAGCACCGCTACTAATTTCATTGTTGAAATCCTTAAACTAAAAAATAATTTTAAGTCCACTTTGTCATTTTTTTCCTTTTATTTGCAGGAACTCATGATGAGTTAATCCAGAATCCTGATGGTGCTTACTCTCAGCTTGTACGTCTACAAGAACGTGGCGTTGAAGCTGAAGATGGAGAAAAATCTGAAACAGATAAGGCCACAACCAGTTATATAGACAGAAACATGTCTTACACTGAGAGCAGAAAATCATTGTCGAGATCAATTAGCAGCAGAGTTTCATCAGGAAGTAAATCTTCTCACTCAGTCAGCATTGGCCTTGCTCTTTCGAATGGAACTAATATATATCCTTCTGGAGAAGGAGGTGATGATCTAGAAAGGACCAAACCTGCTGATGTCAAGCGGCAAGAGGTTTCCATTATGCGTTTGGCCTATTTGAACAAACCTGAAATTCCTGTGTTATTGCTTGGATCTGTTGTTGCTGCAATACATGGCCTAATTTTCCCTATATTTGGCCTCTTACTTTCATCAGCTATTAAAATGTTATATAAACCACCGGAGCAAATGAATAAAGAATCCAAGTTTTGGGCAGTTCTATATGTGATTTTGGGTTTGGTTTCTTTGTTGACTCTACCGGTACAAAATTACTTGTTTGGAGTTGCTGGTGGAAAATTAATAGAACGAATTCGTTCTTTGACTTTTGAGAAGGTCGTGCACCAAGAAATCAGCTGGTTCGATGATCCTGCAAATTCAAGGTAAGTTAACAAGATATTTTTGGAATTTCTATGCTTTAATTTCTATCATTCATTAAACTCAGATGGGTGCCGTTTTCTAGTGGTGCAGTTGGTGCAAGGTTATCTACAGATGCTTCAACAGTGAGAAGTCTTGTTGGTGACACCTTGGCCCTCATTGTGCAGAACATAGCAACAATAACGACAGGCCTCCTTATAGCATTTATAGCTAATTGGAGACTCTCTTTAGTGGTTCTTGCCGTGTCGCCTTTGATTCTTTTGCAAGGAGTATTTCAAATGAGGTTTCTGAAAGGGTTTAGTGCAGATGCTAAGGTTAACCTCCTTACTTTCTTTATTGCCCATTAAATCCAAAGTATTTTATTTTGGACACTAATCTTTTTGTTTTCCTGTTGTAGCTGATGTATGAAGAGGCCAGTCAGGTGGCAAATGATGCAGTTGGTAGCATTAGAACTGTTGCATCATTCTGTGCTGAACCAAAGGTCATGGAAATGTATACGAAGAAGTGTGAAGGGCCAGAAAAACAAGGCGTTCGACGAGGTTTTGTTAGTGGTGCAGGTTATGGCTTCTCTTTCTTTGCTTTGTATTGCGCAAATGCTCTTTGTTTCTACGTAGGATCCGTCTTTGTAAAGCAAGGGTTAGCAAATTTTGGACAGGTTTTCAAGGTATATCACTCATGGACTGTCTCTACTTTTTTTTTGCTGCTTTTGATATGGTTCTTACAATTTGTTACTTGTAGGTTTTCTTTGCTTTGACGATTACAGCGATAGGGGTTTCCCAGACCAGTGCCCTGGCACCAGATACCAACAAGGCCAAGGACTCCACAGCTTCAATATTTGAAATTCTGGACAGTAGACCCAACATTGACCCTAGTAGCGATGAGGGCATGACATTAGATTCTGTAAACGGTGATATTGAATTAAGAAATGTCAGCTTCAAATACCCTACAAGGCCTGATGTTCAAATTTTCAGAGATCTGAACCTAACCATACCCTCTGGGAAGGTACTCAACACGACTCTAAGCTTTAAGATGAACAAAATCACTTTCCTGATGAAAGCCTACAATTATGTAATTGCATTACTTGTGACTTTTCCCTAGACTGTTGCTTTGGTTGGAGAAAGTGGAAGTGGAAAATCTACAGTTATAAGTCTCCTAGAGAGATTTTACGACCCTGATTCTGGACTTGTACTGCTAGATGGAATCGAAATCAAGAAACTGAAGCTAAGCTGGTTGAGGCAGCAAATGGGGTTGGTGAGTCAAGAGCCAGTTCTTTTCAATGAAACCATCAGAGACAACATAGCTTATGGCAAAATAGGAGGTACTAATGAGGAAGAGATAATTGCAGCAGCAAAATCAGCCAATGCATTCGGGTTCATAAGCTCACTTCCAAACGGTTTTGACACTTTTGTTGGGGAAAGAGGCACACAATTGTCAGGAGGCCAAAAGCAGAGGATTGCCATTGCAAGAGCAATGTTGAAAAACCCTAAAATCCTTTTGCTTGATGAGGCAACCAGTGCATTAGATGCAGAATCAGAGCGAGTGGTTCAAGAAGCTTTAGACAATGTTATGGTGAACAGAACCACCGTAGTGGTGGCTCATCGGCTCTCGACTATTAAAGGTGCTGATGTAATATCAGTGGTGAAGAATGGAAAGATTGCTGAGAAGGGAAGTCATGAGGCCTTGATGAAGATTGAAGACGGTGCTTATGCTTCATTAGTGGCTCTCCATATGAGTGCATCGTAAGAGCGAAATGAAAGTCTAAAAAGTGGTTGCTTGGCATACAATACAAAAATGTTGGCAAAAAAAAAAGGCATACAATACAAAAAATGAGTTAATGAGGTTTGAAAAATATAACAAGGATGGTGAATAGTTCAAGCGCTATGTTTTGGTTGGCAATAGCAAGGGACCTTACTAATAAAGGAAGTTATTAAAATTTGAACTTCCATTTTCAGTCAATCTATACCCGTCTGTTAAGAATACAGTACTTTATTCATTCTTACACGTAATTAGTGTGTTTTCAAAACAACTGAAAATACACATTAAACTTTACCCAAAAGAAAAAAAAGAAAATACACATTAAAATACAAATAAATATAAGTGATAGAGACTGGTTGGACTCTGATAAAGATTCAAGCTCACAAAATAAATTATTTTTGGCGCATGGGCATTTGACTAACATCAGCATGTACACTATAAACAAGTTAGTTCTAATGAAAGGAATTAATCCCTTACAATATTTTAACCCAAATTTTGAATTTTGATTGGGAGAGGTTTTAACGTTCAATGTTCTACAGTAACTTTAACGGATTGCTTTTTAATATAAGGATATGTATACTTAAAAAAATCATCACACACACTTTAAAAATAAGAAAATAATTAATATATGATGTTTATAGTAATTTCAAATCTTATCCTCATACATTTTATAATTAATATTTATAATTTTTATTAGTAGATTATGTAAGAGAAATACCATTTGTAGTTATTATTATATCTTATAACCTAGAAGAGTGTCACTGCCATGTGTTGTGGATTAATAACAATTATTGATATTTTTTTATACGGATTCTTTAAGATGATAATAACTAATTTGCCCTTTTTGTTTTGAGATGATTCTTTCAAGATTTGGTTGTATTGTTAAACTTCATTAACTTTCCGAAAATACAATTGAATTTTTATTTACATAACGGGCACAAAATTTGAACTATTAAAAATTTAATATTTCCCCACTGTAGTCAACTAATTATCTGCCTGCAATTTATTTATAGAAAATGAAATACTGTATAAAATAAATTGACGAGATTTCCTTCTATTTTTGTGTGAAGAATGAATTAAGAGAAATTTCTTTTTTTAGAAAACGAATTTGTCTCTTTCTTGTGGCTGTGGTCGTGGAGATAAAATAAAAACCAAGTCATGAAAAGAGAATACTGAGTTGGCGCATTACAGACCTCTCGCTTTCTTCCTCTGTTCCACCATTACTTCTGGAAAATCCACAAACAATAATTCTGGAAAATCCACAAATAATAATTAATCAAAATCAGAAAACCCAAAAAAAATAACAAAAACAAAAAATTCCCTCTGCCATTCCCATCATCTTCTTCCTAAAATTATTCACTGATTTCTATCCCATTCCTGGCGAATATATGAATTTATGAAACTTTAACGCAAACCCACTACGTCCTCTTCTCGCTGCATTTGTTACTTCTCCAACAAGCGCGACGATAATGATGTTGGGGCTCTTGCAATTCGCAGAAAACATCTTTCTGTAGATTCACGTCCTTTTGAATTATTGGAACGACAGGTCTCATTCTTAATCTTATTTTCTTCGACACAAGAAGTGAGAGAGATACGCAGGGGTCGGAGTATTGGGACGTAAAGGAAACACCGCACGATCTGCAGCGTCTCATTTTCCAATCATGCCATCAGCTTCAAAGAGGAGAAAAGCTGCCAAGAAAAAGAGGATAAAGGCGGCTAATATCAACCCCTCAAGTGATGGCCAACAAGGTACTTGACCCTCCATCCCATATAATGTAAAACATTACCTATGCATGTACAACTTGCAAGCTATCATGCATTCGTGCTTTTCAATTATTGATGATGTTTGTCTTTTGCCTTTTTTTTACTCGTCTTTTTGGTTAATTGGGTATTTGTGTATTTGTTATTTCTTCTTGTTTTGCTGTGTATCACGATTCACGCATATGCAGCTTGTTTGTCCTTTGGCTCTAGGAAACACCATATACCTTTGAACTTAATGATTGATTGTATTTGGGGGAATTGGTGTGCTGAGTATTTGTTAACGTGGCTGTCTTTCTTGATATCGGTCTGTTTGATTCCATATAAATGTTAGGAAGTGATGACTTGAAGTCCCAAGATGAGAGAAGCGATGTTGGTGAGGTTAGTGATTTTGAGAGCGTTGGATTGGTTAAAACAAAGGAGGATAATGTTGTTCAAATCGTTAGTGAGTTGAAATCTCAGGAGTGTTATGATAACAAACATGACAGCATTGAGTACGTCGCTGACTCTGCTGATGAATCAAATCAAGGGAATAAAAGTTCCAATGCTATTTCAACCTACGGATCCCCATCTGAGTATTTGGGTAAATCCTCTGATCCTGCACCAGACCAAGAGACTTCAATTACTGAAAATACAACAAAGAAGGAGAGCAATAACACAGTTAAGACAGAGAGTTCTATGTCTGAGGAGAAAAGCAGTAATACTGAAAGTTCCTTGCTAGAGAAGTCAGCAGATCTTGGTATGAAAAGAGATTATGATAAAGTATGTCCCTTATCTGATGAAAATGCTAGAGCATCAAGTTTGGAGGTATCTAAACAAAAGGAATATGATAGTAAATTACCAAATTCATCATACGGAAGCCCTATCCCTGAACCTACTAATGCTGCAGAAAATGCGAAAGATGCTGAGATTCCAGAATGCTCTGAAGATCAGGTATCATAAATTTTCATGATTGCAATTTTCATTTGACCCTTGCGTAAATTGTGTGGTAAGTTGTACTCATACCTGTTTTTCTTTAATGAATATGCAGCCCCTAGTGGCAGCAGGTCCCTCAGTGCGAAAAACCTCCTGGTTGAACTGCTGTGGATTGTTCGAAGTGCTTGGTTCCAACAGATAAAATCAGGTAGGGATCCATCTTATAACTTAATTTTAATTTTTTGTTGAACTCTAGTAGCATTCAAAAAAATTTTGACATGCTAGCTCACGCGCGTGTGCATGATTTCCTCCTAAATTACTTTTTGTGTTTTTGATCTTCTCCCTACTTTGGGGTCTAACTGTTTGGTGTGGTTATTTATGTTTTGTGACTGCTTAAGGCAGTTAGAGAGGTTTGCCTACGTTAATTATACTCTAATTATTCCTAATTTGATGGTCAAAGTCATGTGGAATATCTTATTTTGACTATCCTTTATGTTCTGTTGGCATGTCTAATACAATTGTCGTGTTCTGTAACTGAATGAGTTGCATGCATTAACCCAAAAACAAAGATTGATTTTTGGAATTAATTGCTCTGGAAATGTTATTATTCTTTCCATGCCTTCCATGAAGTCATTTGCTTTCATCTCATGGATTGCATCTCTGTGAAATGAAACTGATGCTGGAGTTGGGCATTGCTTTATGATTGCTTCTGAATGCTGTATAAAGATGTATCTATAGCTGTTGGTTTCCATTAGGAATGGGCATTTCTTGATGTCCTTGTATATTTTTTTCCCCAGGTTTTTGTTTTGTTTTGCTTGAACACTAGCTTAACTCTATTCCACCCTCAACTCCCTCCCAAAAACAAAAAATTGTGATGTTTGACCATGAAAGTAAGCCTGCCTTGCTGAGACTAACATCACAAAAGAACAAACTCTTTTTTACGAGTCCAGGCTTGCAGAGGAAGAGAGTAAGGATAGGTTACAATTCAGTTAAGAGAGGGTGTCAACTGTTTTAGGTCAAGAACAAACTCATAACCATAGTGTAAATAGGATAACTAGAATCAAGTGAGCTGAGGTTTAAAGCCTTGTTCACTCAATGCTTGTCATTAAATTAATTATTTGATATTATTGAATAATCAAAACATATTCTGTGAGACTTAAATTAGTACTAATTACATAATTGAAACATAACAATTTCTGGGCTTGCAAAATGAGTTTAGCTGATAATTTCTGCCCTCTCGGCTTGTCTTTGCAGAAACATGAGCACAATGTTTCATCTGAGGGCTGAAGCTTGTGAAGACCTGAGAGGATTTGTTTTAAGGAATTTTCTGATACTTCGATGGAAGGCGGCCTCCTTTAAGATTCTGCTGAAGAATAGTGAGCAAGAGCAAGAGGTCTTATAAAGTTCATATATGATATATATACACTGAGAATGTAGCCAACAGTTGCAGACTATTATACCTTACACTTTGGACTATATTTTTGTTCATTTTGCATGTAATGTTTTTTTGGTCTCGTTTGTTTTCTGATTTTCCCACCAACTTCTTCATAACATGGAGCTGAGGCCTGTGGATCAGCAATTCGGCCAAGAAGATGATCCCGTGTTTGGTAACTCGGTTTGGAATGACTTTCACACAAGTTGAGATAAAACCCATCTCACATACTTACCCCATATTGGCCCTGTTTGGCAAGCAGTGGCTTATTTTCATAAGCATGTTCAACAGTGCTTTTCCGCAAAACGAGACAATCTCCTTCACATATTTACCTCGGCTTGTGTGAATAAACACTTATAAGTGGCTTATAGCAGTTTATCAAACAGGTCCATTATGTGAAATCATTCTCCCAATGGTTTTTCAAACGGATATGATATCTAATTCTTTAAGTCTTAAGCAGGGTATATTATAATTTTAAAATATTATATATTCAAATTTAAAGTAGTACGAAAAAGTGAAAAATAAGTATTAAATAGTTTGTGAGTGTATATAAACAATAAAAGAAATTGTATTTTGCACTAAAGAGCACGTGGCATAAGCCAGAGATCACGGGTGGCTCTTTTTGTAGCCACATGTTGCCCTGTGTCGTTTATCATCAACGAAGTCCATAAATTCACCCAACCAAGCCAGGCTAATTGAGCTGCAGATAGATAGGGAGCCCGCTTGGGAACACAGTATAAAAGTACTTTTATGTAAGTTGAAATAAATATGTGAAGGAAATTATCTCGTTATGCTGAAAAACACTGTTGAACGTGCGTTTAACTTATGGAAACGTTGTTCCAAACAAGCCCAGGGTGCCCTATGTGCCCGTTTGGGTGTAGCTTTCATGTAAGTTAAAACAAAATCCCTCTCATACCACGAATTACGTGAAATCATTTTTCCAACGTTTGGACGGATACATACAGATAATATAGGCTAGACGATTAATAGCCAAACTAATAGCGATTGCGTTTGAATTACAGTGTTAAGGTGAATATCCACCACAACCCAGTGTGTCTACAATGAAGGTTGCATTAAAGTAACCTAGCCCCAAAACATTAATGGTGTTAGTTTTTTAAAAGGGTGAAATACGATTGTTACATTCCGAAACTTTTGAAACAACGTTAAATCTTATAAAAAAAACTTGTGTGGGTAAGCCACATTAACAAATTTTCACCAAAGTCCTATATATATGTGTGTGTGTGTGTATGTAAATCCGAAGCAATCAGTGGTATTTTCAGAAACGAACAGGATATTGATTAGAAAATAAAGAAACGTATATTTTTTGTGAGAGTTGGCTTAAAGTAGCTCGTGATATTTTGATGAAGGTTCATACTGTATATATATATATATATATATTAGTTTATGTGGCTAACCTTTTGTGCACGTTTGGCAAAAAAAAAAAACCTTTTGTGCACGTAGTTGGTTTTGACTTCTGTCTGATCTAAATGATGCTCCACCGGCCAGCCTCTTTTGATACACTTGGGAACTGTTAGGACTCGTTTGGTTGAGAGAATTGAATTGAATGGAAAATGTGTAGTGCTTGTTTGGGAACACCGTCCAAACGGTGCACACATTACAATATAAAAATATCTTGAAATCTGTAAAAATCATCTCGAAATTCATTAAAACCATCTCGAAATCCATAAAACCATTTTGAAATTCGTAAAATACCTCAAAATCTATAAACTCATTTCTCTCTACGGACTTCCTAAACACACACCAAGTGTTAACATGTTTGGTAAACATTGGAATAGGAATTGTTTAAGTAAAAATTTCTTGTTTGGTTGGATGAAATTGACGGGCATTTGTAAAAAAAACCATGGTCAAATTCCCATTATACCATTGAATAAAGGTTGCTTTTTACCATCGTTTAATTCATAATAAACTAGAACCCAATTCATTTTCTCAATACTTGTTTTTCAGCTGTGTTTGCATTCTCAAAAATTCTGTTGCTTTCAAAATAATTACAAGTAAGTATTGAGGTAAATTTACACTGTAGCCCTGTATATATAATAAAGATTTTTAAAGTAATGTTGTTACGAAATTGTTAAAATAAAGCAATATTGCTATTTACCGTTAAAAATATGAATGATAATGTCATTTTTAACTATCAAAATTACTTTTTTTTTAATGAAATAGGATAACGATGTTACATATTAAAACTTTCTGGCAACATTTAATTTAAAAAAATTTTAAGATAATATTATTTATAAGCAAAAAATTTTTGAACTAGTTTACACCAACATCATTATCTTGTACATAGATGAGGGGGATCGGCGAAGGATGTGATGGTGGGAGGGCGCGTCCGTGAAGGCCGACGCAAGCAGCAAGCAAAGGGCGCCGGTCTGAGCTACGACGTCCCTTTTTTTAAATGTAGGGTGTCGTAGGTCAGCCTTACAACCCTACGGTGCCTCTCCTACAATAGGGTATCATAGGCCTTAACTTTCTACGTCCCTCACATTTATACTTTTGAAAAAGGGTATCTATTAGATTAAAAATAGGACGTAAAAAACATCTTTTGTAGTAGGGCCGGAACTATATGTGATTTATCTTTTGTGCATGTCATTGGCTCTGTCTGAATTTGTGGTGTAAATTATGCCCACCGGCCAGCCTCTTCATGTACACTGAAATCTTGCCAGAGCCTTCATTTAATGAGCTTCGGTGCCCGTGCTCATCATTTTAAATGTGTGTAAACTGTAAAGTCTAAAGTTGTCAGTTACTTATTTAATTAAAGCAATTATTTTAATGAACTATTATTTTAAAAAATATTTTTTTATTTAAAAATCACCATTTAAAAATTTTGAATCTACACAGATCTGATGGGTTATGTATTGGCTCTCCTGTTCTCATATCTTGAACAGGTTTCTTGGTGGGAAGCGGAAGCAGAAGCAGAAGCAGACGCAGACAGAATGTGGAGGCATGGGTTCATCTATCTATTATGGGGCGTGCTTGTGCTTATCTGTTTGTTTACAAATTATGATATATATATATATATAGACACACTTTTAGAATCTCATATCCATTGTCCTCTCCTTGAAAACTAACTTCCTTTAACTTCTCACGTTAATCATTTTGGTTACGAGTGTACGTAGTTGATCCATCCAGGAGGGGTTTTAATTAATTTCCAGTAGGGTGATTGATTGGTGGGAAATTAAAAGCCCTTTTAACATTGCTGTTTCTGTATATATTTCTGAAACTTGAATATTTAAACTCTTAATTACTCCGTTTGTCTTCTTTTACCTACCTACTTAGAAGGGTATTGAATTCTATGCCAATTTATCCAGCACTTTAACAGTACCCCTTTTGTTATCATTTATCCTTTCTCCGATTTACACTATCAAGTTAGTCCCTACGTCTCTCAACTCGAAAGAAGAAATGAGTGAACGAAAAGTAACAATAATAATCATGTCATACAAACATTCTAAACTTTCCTATCACAGGTAACAAGATGATGGATACATATATAGATAGATATAAGCATCTCAATAGATAGAAACATGATGATATATATATAGTTCCACAACTTTATTTATCCATCATGAATCCGGTACATGCTCTATCAGCATACAGAATAGCTCTACATACCTGAAAAGTAGTCTAATTATATATCTTCTTCCATGCCCCTTTTTGTGATCCGAACTTTGAGACCGTATTTCATGAGGAGCACTATTGAGAACGAGGGACAAATGGGATGGTCTTCCACAACTTGAACTTGATAGTTCCTCAAGATACAACTCGCCACTATCTTCATTTGAATAAATGACAAGTCCTTACCCAAACAAGTCCTCGGTCCTGCGTTGAAGCTAACGAACTTGTATGATGGTATATGAACAATGCTTCCTCTCTCTGAGATCCACCTCTCTGGTTTGAATTCCAAGCAATCCTTTCCCCAAGCTTCTTCACATCTTCCAGTTGCATACAAAGATAATATTATCATGGTACCAGCACCAACCTCATGTCCACTTGGAAGTACGTCATGTTTGATTGCTTGCTTGCGCTCGAAAGGTATGGGAGGATACAGTCTCAGAGCTTCACATAGAGCAGCATGAAGATACACTAACCGGTGATATTTTGCTTCCTTCTCTTCTTTGATCTCTTGAAGGATCTTTGCTTCTACTGAAGGGTGCGTAGCAACAAGCCAGAAGAACCAAGTGAGAGCTGAAGTTATGGTGTCTCTGCCTGCAACAAAGAGATTAAAAGCAGTATCTCTCAGAAACTTGTCGTCCGCGTGTTCTTTTCCTTCTAACTTCCTCATCACACATGTTAACAAGTCATCGTTTTCCTTATGTTTTTCGTTGTTTTTGCTGAGCTGTTCTCTCTTTGATGCTATGCTATCATGGAGGAACCAGTCAAAAACTTCACAGGCTTCCGCCATCTTCCTCTCTGGTCCAATTCTAAGCCACCTCTGAAGCTTCCAAATGCTTTTAGGCACCGTGTGTCTGTAGAATATAAACTCCTCAGCTTCATTGAAAGCTCTCTCGCTTGCAACTTTGGGGAAATCAATGGCAAGGCTTTCTGGGTCAGATCCTAGGACAGTGGAACAAATAATGTCAAAGTTGAAGCGATTGAACACATCTTGCAGATCCACTTCAATTCCTTTCCTTTCTACATGAACAAGAAGAGGAAGGAGACTTTTTTCCACCTTATTCCGAACATTCTTCTCCAGAAGCATGTCAAAACTCCTGTTTTTAAACATGGAATGGAGGAGTGTCCTGTGGTATTTCCAAGTATCTGAATCCGCAGTGAAAATCCCATCCCCGAAAGCCTCGAAAATCTCACGAAACTCGAGCCCTTTAACGTAGTTGGCGAAATTCTTGCTCATCATGCGATGCACGTTCATGGGGTCGCAGGTCACCAAATAGTTCATTTTGGTAAACCAAGGGCCCAGGAAGTTACCAGTACCTCCATTTCTCTGCAGAACCTGAGTTGCGCAGTCATGAATTCGCCTCAAGTTTTTTAGAGGTGCTGGCAACATTCCAAGTAGAGGCCAATCTGGAAAGAGGGGGTCTCTGCAACACCGTCTTCTTCGATGGAAATGAAAAAGGAGAAAGATAAACGCTGCAAAACTTGCAATTAGTTGCACACTACCAAACATTTTTGTTTTGGATACAAACGAAGAGCTTTGCTTCAATAGATATACGATTGCTTTACAAATTATATATGTAGATATATAGACAATAGGGGCTAGAGCTAGATGATTCACATTGTGCTTCGAAGTCAATAATGCAAGTTGTTGATGCTTCCCTCCCTTCTTGCTTTATTTGCACACATTATCAGGTTTGTCTTTTAGTTAAAGCTGACAATACATGTGCATTTGATTTGGCAATAAGAAAGAATCGTGCATTAATATGCATGCACGCATCAAATTTTCAGCGTCAAATATAATGTAAATTAAACTGTCTTTTTATTTATTTTTTTGGGCATAAAAAAGATAGTAAAGCATTTATAGATTTTTAGGAAATAAAAACAGCGATTAAAAATATTATGATTTTTTATTTTAGCTTAAAATTTTTACAATAATCTATATGAAGCAAAATGGTTTACATATTAAAAGTTAATATGTTTTTCTACTAAATATTTAGGACATTCAATACTCCCTTGCAAAAATGCTCTTCACCTCTTTTTTAAATATCGAATATATTTTTTGTCAAGGCATATGTATCATCTTACATTCTTACTCCAGGCAATCCTGTTCGATATGCAATCATACATTAAATATGGACACCTTAACTCGCTAGTCATACTCGAATTCCAAGCAATCTTTTCCCCAAGCCTCTTCACATCTTCCAGTTCCATATAAAGATAATATGATCATGGTGCCAGCACCAACCTCATCATGTCCACTACTGGGAAGTACGTCATATTTGATTGCTTGCTTGCGTTCAAAAGGGTACTGCAGGATACAGTCTCGTTAGAGCTTCACATAGAGCAGCAGCATGAAGATATATTTGATGATGATTCACTTCCTTTTCTTTTCCTTTGATCTCTTCGAGAATATTCTCTTCTACTGAAGGGTGTGTAGCAACAAGCCAGAAGAACCAAGTGAGAGCTGAAGTTATGGTGTCACTGCCTGCAACAAAGAAATTAAAAGTAGTGTCTCTCAGAAAATTGTCATCCACGTGTTCTTTTCCTCCTTCCTTCCTCATCAAACATGCTAACAAGTCATCGTTTTCTTCATCGCTTTCGGTGCCTTTGCTGAGCTGTTCTCTCTTTGATGATATGCTTTCATTGAGGAACCTGTCAAACACATCACAAGCTTCCTCTATCTTTCGGATTTGATTTTCTTTAGATGATGATTTCCTAAATAAAAAGGTGTTTTTGAAAAAAATAACAATTAAGAGATTGTTTTTATTTTTTATTTGATATCTATTGGAATAATTTTTTAAAAAATATAGATTTTTAAAAAAAATTAAATGTGAACCATCCAAATTAGATCTGAATGATCTAAATGTAATTTGTAACAACCCTTTCTACTAAACAAGGCATTTAGCATCCTTAACAAATAATAAACAATTAACCATGGTTATAACAGTTTTTTTTTTCACTTTCAAAAACTTTATGAACAATTCTTCAGATTAATACTTTTGGATCCAGGGCACAACACCGCCCACAAATCTGCTATAATAAATCAATACATAGGACTAAGGGCACAGTCAACATTAGAGATAAAACCCAGCCCACTGGTCTTCGTTCTTTCGCATTGTTACATACATAAGACTAAGGGCACAATTCACATAAGGGTTAGCACCCAGCCCACTAGTCCATAATTTTTCCTACTGTAACTTTAGCGTAGGATTGAGATACAAACAGTTGGCATTTGTTAAAAATAGATCCACAATATATCATAACATAATGATCCTATGATGGCAATATATAAACATTACAATTCCCAAAATTCCATAGGCATACAAGATTATGCCTCTACTTGCTTTCCTGGACCACTATTTGGATAAGAGGTCTCACCTGAAAAAAATGTTAATACCACGGGGTGAGACATTAAGTCCCCGTAACCAAAATCAATTTATAAAATATGCAAGAAATGAATGTAAGCCAGAGAAGCAGGTTTATCAACAATTATGTTAAAATTTCGATAATAAAATAATACATAATACTTTCAATAAATGAAACTGTCCCCACTCATTCATCCTGCTCCCCCTTATAATTTCTGGACGTTGTACAACCTATCAGTGCTAGTATACCCGGTCAAAGGTTAGCTAGTCACATCAAGAATACTGCCCCCTTCCATATCACCACCAAATATACCGTAACAGGAAGGTGTCCGCCCAAAACACTCAACTCAAATCTGGGCCAAGAGTGAGAGAGCCGATGGGCACACAACAACCGCATCTCTTCCACACAACCCAATATATCCCATAAAATAATACCATACACTCAGTGATATGTATTTTTCTTTCATCAACATCCCATAATAATAACGATCCACATAATTCATATTCACCACAATAGCAATCATTTCAACCATAATCATCACCCATACATATATGTTGAAAAATATACTGTTTCACTGATAAATATAAATATTCAACATATACATGATCTTTTAAAAAACACATATAAATATTTTAAAAGAAAGTAAGATTTCAAAAATACCTTACAGTCCATAAAATGCATATAAAATAAATTAACCCCAATTACCTCAACTCCAAGCTTAACCTCGACAACTTTAAAAGCCAAGAGTACAATTCAAAATTTGGAATCACACACACCAATCTAAATTATCTCAATAAAATGAACTAAGAGACACACTTCCTTCACTTCTCCGAAGATGGATGAAAAATGAAGAGAAGAAGGGAGTGCATGAGGTATTTATAACCCCTCCCTTCTGCACCATTTATGAACGCATGTGCGCGCACACATCTCTCTCTCTTCCTTCTCATTTATTTCTCCGTTCTCTTTCCTTATCTTATCTTCTTCCCTTTTTCATTTTTTCCTTCTCTCTCTCCTTCATTTTCTTTCCTTACCGACGCTTTGCCTCTTCTCTCTTTTTTATGTTTTTCCTTCCTTTTGTCTTCTTCTTTTCTCATTCTCTCTGACTTTTTCTCTTCCTTATCTCTTTTTTTTTATGTTACATAATTAGTTCTCCTTATTAAACATTTTGTTTAGTAGGGTAATCAAATCCCAAGCATACAAGAGGTGCATCCTTCAGTCCTCTCGTACTAGGGAAATGTCCTCTCAATACTTTAACACTCACACCTAATATGGATCGAACTGTCACGTACCGCCTTAATGGGTAAACAGCCTAACCCTTGAAACATACCGCACGCAACCCAAGGTGGTAATGCCATCCCCAAAAGCATCGAAAATCTCACGAAACTCGAGGCCTTTAACGTAATGGCTGGCGAAATTCTTGCTCATCATGCGATATGCACGTTCATGGGGTCGCGGGTTGCCAAGTAGTTCATATGCCAGTAAACCAAGGTCCAAGGAAGTTACCCCTACCCCCATTTCTTTGCAGAACATGAGTTGCGTAGTCATGAATTCGCCTCAAATTTTTTAGAACTGGTGGCAACATTCCAAATTAACAGAGGCCAATCTGGTAAGAGTGGCTCTCTGCAACATTGTCTCTTCTTCGTTAGAAATGAAAAGGGAGAAAGATGAGTGCTGCAAAACTTGAAATTACTTGAACACGATTACCAAGCATTTTTTTTTTTGGATTGGAAACTAAGGGATCTAGCTTTGCTTGTATAGATATGTGATGTGCTATACAAATTATATGTAAAAGACAAAACTGGAACTAGCTAGAAGATAATGGAAGTTGCTGATATTTGCTTCTTGCATTTATTAAGTTGCACACACAATATTGAATTTATAGTTAAAATATCTGATATCATTTACACAAAAATGATACTTTACAGTATTTCATACTGAATGTATCAATACTCAAATTCATGCCTTTCTTGTTAAATTAATAAAATTTTTATATAGAAACTTTTCATTAATTTTCCTGTATAAGCTTTACCTTTTTTTATGGGGAAATGATAATATAGTAAAGTATTTATATGCATGATCTGTAATCTATATGAAGCTAAATGGTGCTTTATTTAAAGTTAATGTTTAACTTTCTACGTATATATCGGATTAAATATATGATAAATCTAGGGAGAATTACCCTCAGGTCCTAAGCAAGGCAATTAATTACAAAATGGTCCCAAATATAAGCCTTAAATACAAAATGGTCCCAAACATTCACAAAATTACAAAATGGTCCCAGGAATAGCTGCTCGGGTTGTAAATGAAAGCTGCTGAGGTTGTAAATGAAGGTTGCTGAGGTTGTTAGAGGTTGTTTTTCAAAAACCAGAAAAGGATAAAGTAAAAGTAAAACCAACCGCCGTAAGTTGAATAATAACACACCAAGACAAAAAGCTACATATAATCAAACATGAAACAAGAAAACGGCAAACACAAAGTACAAAATAAGTAGGAATTAAAGTTGGTGGAGACGAGAGAGCACCGGCTAGGGTGGGGTGGGACTTGATTATCCTATTGCCTTTGTTCTTTCGGTGTGGTTGGGTTACATCTGTTTTAATTTACAGTTAGAAAAGCAACTTCCCATGAATGGGCTCCTTTTATAGATTTATATATAGCGGTGACCTAAATTAATTCTGCGTAACAAGTCAAAGCGTTTTGAGTTGTGAATGAGAAAGTTGCTGGTGGCGAATTGCGTATGGGTTTTGTTCCTGCCGCAGCATAAGTTGCTGACAACAACATTAGCTTCTACAACTTTTTTCAAGTTTTCGTGAGAAACTAGGTGCTTCTACCTCTCGAGAGTGTTCAGTCTCCCTCAACCTTTTCTGTTGTTTTTGGTTAAAGCCCCTTTAGTATGGAGAACTGATTTGATGAAATTGGAAATGGAACTGAAAGTAGAAGTGAGATTAAAAGCATATTTGATATACTGAAAGAAATGAGGTATTATTTAATTTAATATTTATAATATAAAAAGGTTAATATACCATTCTCCAAAAAAAAAATATTAACCCTTGCAAAACGTAGAATTACAATACTCATCCACCCACCATCACCGGAAACTAAAACGGAGGAGGAACACAGTCAACCACCACAAAAACATCAATGATCCTCCATTTTACGTACCTGAATACTAGTTTTTGATCTCTCTCACCTCAGTCTCAGTATCGTGGGTGAAGAGACAACATCGTGGGTTTTTGGAGACGGCGTCGTCGGGGGCGGCATTGTAGTAGGAGTCAGGATCATGGGTGAAGAGACGGCGTCATTTGTGTTTTGTGACGTCTAAGGGTTTGTGACAAAGGAGATAGATGCCGGAGGGACTGTGACGCTGGATGGACACCGGAGGGTCTGCGATACTGAAGGGGAGGAGTTGAGTTCAAGTTTGGGAAGGGGATGAAATGATCAATAGATAAAATAAATGAGGGCATAATGGTTCAGAAACCTCACTTCCATGGATCTACTGATGGAACCCATTTTGATCGAAGTGTAGCTTCCATAGAAATGGTTTTCAACATAACAAACATGTTGATTTAAGGATTCCAGTTCTATTTTTAATCCCCATATTTCAATTCGAACGTATCAAACGGGGTGTAAGTTTCAACTAGGAGGGGAAATGTAATGATAGATGCTGGCCAGCCGTATAGTCCATAAGCTCATTCAGTTGTTGTATTGACAGCCTGTAAAACAAATCTGACACAATATAAATGAGATCGAGGCACTGGTTACAGTCAGAATTGCAGTGTCATGATTTTATGTCGATTTACCCGAGTACTTGCAGGTAACAGTCAAAAAGTACCAACCAAACAGAAGCACATGCACGATTTCCTCCTAGATTACAGATTACTATTTCGTGTTTATCTTCTTCCTTGCTTTGGGGTTCTAACTGGTTTGGTGTGACCATAGGCAGTTACAGAGGTTTGGCATAAGTTAATTCTACCCTTTATTATTCCTAATTTGCAGGTAACAGCTTCTGTTTGAACCCTAGTTTAATTCTATTCCACCCTCAACTCCCTCCCAAAAACAACAGAGAACAAACAGTTTTTTACAAGTCTAGGGCTGGAAGAGGAAGAGAGTAAGGATATGTTATAATTCAGTTAAGAGAGGGTGTCAACTTCTGTTTAAGGTCAAGAACAAATTCAACCATAGTATAAATAGGATAACTAGAATCAAGTGAGCTTATGTTTAGAGCCTTGTCCACTCAATACTTGTCATTGAATTAACTATTCGGTATTATATTATTGAATAATCAAAACATATTCTGTGAGTCTTGAATTAGTACTAATTACATATACGTTCCGAGATTGCAAATCGAGTTTTAGCTGACAAATTTCTGCTCTCTCAGCTTCTCTTTGCAAAGATCAGAGGGGTGGCCCTTGTTTGGATCCCCATGTTGCCCTGTGTGGTTTGCATCATCGACAGCACTGACGGACCTACGTTGCAGTGAGGGGTGCAGCCGCACCCTCTGATTTTTAAAAAAATTAAGTATATATCAACATTCTCTCTCCAACCCCCTAGCTGAAAGTAATAATTCAGCAAGACAAAAGGTTAAATATAACCGAACGTAAAATAAGAAAATAGCAAACACAAGTAAGTACAAAATAAGTAGGAATTACAATCGGCTGAGATGAGAGACCACCGGCTAGCGTGGGCTGGGCCTTAATTATCCTATAGGCTTTGTTTTGTTGTGATTTAGCCTTTGTTCTTTCGGTCTTGGTAGGGTGCCTTGTTTGCCCTTGAAGGCCATGTTTGTTTGTACTTTTATATTATTTTTACGTAAATTAAAATAAATTCTTTTTATATATTTACTTTAAAACCATAAATTACCTTAAAAATAATTTTTATTACTAATCCAAAGGTGCACCAAAACTTAGTGATAAAGCTCTTTGCTTAATAAATTTTGGGTTGATGGGTAAAAATCAACCTATCCACAACATCTTTTCATTAAAACTTTGTGATAAAGATCTCTGCCTGGAAC
This sequence comes from Vachellia pachyceras, assembly GCA_025593235.1. Taxonomy (NCBI): domain Eukaryota; kingdom Viridiplantae; phylum Streptophyta; class Magnoliopsida; order Fabales; family Fabaceae; genus Vachellia; species Vachellia pachyceras. Next base: position 14,167 of record JANTPZ010090263.1, on the reverse strand, counting down.
CTTTTTTTTTACCATTAATTATAATGAATTAATTTATATTTTTAAAAATTATAAAAGTTATGACTTCCTTTAGCTAACATTATTGATATATTGATAAATTATGACTTGCCAGTGATCCAAACTCGAAAGCGATGTGCTGGAGGGGAATTGATTTGGCGTTTTGAGAAGAAAAGTTATGAACTTTCATTATAAAACTACCTTTTTTCGCAAATGCAAATATTTTTCATCAATTAAAAATAAACTAATGTATTTAAATTTCCTTTGGATTTCATATCAGTTACATGTACGCACCTGTTGATATTAAAAAAAATCTAAAATTTAATTTCCATAAACTTCCATCACTAACGGAAATGGCCATGTGATATCTAATATAAATTATGAAATTTAGACTACAATACCTTTTAAAATTCAAATTTAACTTTCTTAAAATTTAACTTTTTAACAATAAACCTCTATAATAATAAGATTCACTATTTGCCGTTGCTTCGTTGTTGAAATTTGGATGGAAATAAATATGCTAAGTATTTGAGTTTAGATGCCTAAATTTTTCTTCTTGATAAGCATAGCATGAATCTTATACGTTCCCCCAACACCACATGCACCATAATAAAATATTTTTAAGAGAAATACCTTCACGTTTTTTTTTCAGTTGGGTCGTTAACGAGAAATGTCAATTGAATATACAATTACATCTTTGAATTTTACGTTGAAATCATATTACATACAAATTAACATAATATTCATTTCACATACTTACATTGATTTACGTAAAATCACTGTTCCAAACAGATTCCCCAACACGCGCTACGATGACAATTAGGCACCTCCACATGAGAAGTGAGTTCCCATCGATAGTGTCTGTGGTCTCATTCTAAGGCTCTGTTTGGATAGCCCGTTTGGGTATCCAAAAGCCATTCCTGCGTTTATTGAGATAAAACTACTCTCACATATTTACCTCAGAATCTATGTCCATTCTCCCAACGGGCTATTCAAACACACTATAAGTCTAGTGCACATCAACAGAACCATCTCTTGGGTACAATGTACTCCCTAGACATCATCATCGTGCCCCTAAACGCGGTATACAAGTATTTTTATGTAAATTGGGGTAAATATGTGAAGGAAATTATCTCATTTTGTAAAAAAACATTGTTGAACTTTTTCAAACACTCTAACAAACATACCCATTGAAATTAGGAAGAAATAAACAAAGCTAAGTCCCCAATTTTAGTTTGCAGGGCTCAGTTAAAATAAAAGTAATGTACTTATAAATGCATGTTTTGTTTAAGTTCAATTTATATTTTTGATTCTCCAAGACACTGACCCGATTTTTCTTTGGAGCGCATGTAAAAAGATAAAGAGAGAGGGGAGTTGGAGCATTTGAGATCCATTAAAATCTCTCTCTCTCTCTCTCTAATCTCTCGCTACTTGTTTAATCTTAAACTATGATAGAATATCCTAATTGCTATTCACAAGCAAGAGGCTGAGCTTCCATTCCACCAAATTTAATTAATTTTATTTTTTATTATACATCCATGTAATAGTTTCCTCAGCATATCACACACATATCTAATACGTACACAAGCATATATAATAATGGTTTCAATGAGTTCCAACAAATATTACAAATCACTTAATTTCTTCTTCCATCATATCCATATAGTATATATGAACCATCACTCTCTCTTTGTGACCCTGACTCTGAGACCTTACTTCATCAGGAGCACCATCGAAAGTGTGGGACAAACAGGACAACCCTCCACCACTTGGATATGATAATTCTTTAAGATAGCAGTAGCCATTATCTTCATCTGCATGAACGGCAACTCCTTTCCCAAAGCAAGCCCTTGGTCCTGCATTAAAACTAATGAAATTGAAATCCATATCAGATCATACACAAACGTTCCAGATTTAATGGGCTGGAGGAATTCATTAAAGTTTAATGAACACTTTAACCAAGTCCATTTTTTTTTAGTTTATGAAGTTCTCTCTCATCATTTGGCGTACATTCATGGGGTCACATGTCGCAAGGTAGCTTATTGGAGTGAGCCATGGCCCGATGAATCTCCCGGTGCCTGCTTGTGTTTGTAGAGCCTGAGTTAGATAATCATGATAACCTGCCATAAATTAGTGAGAAGCGGAGGCAACATGCCAAGCGCAGGCCAATTTGTGAAGAGAGGGTTTCTGCAACATCGTCTCTGATGGTAATAATACAGGAAGAAGATAATCGCTACAAAACCTGCAACTACTTCTGCACAGCAGGGAGATGAGGGAAAGGGAGGGAGATGAAAGCAGAAAGAGGGAATTGGGGAGAAGAGAAATTGAGTCATGGCCCGTTTGCGGTCAACGTTTCAAAACTTAGGTTTTACAGAAAAACTTAGGTTTTATCTAAATACTCACATTTTGTTTAAAAAATTTATGTTTTAAAAAGGTTATTTTCTTATTAAATTACACACTCTCTTGTAATAAATTTTTTTTCCTATTTTTTCTTTCTTTCTCTTTCATCTTTTCTACTTACTCTTTGTCTCGAATTCCGTAAAAGTTAATAACTTCCCAAAACAATCACATTTTAAAATTTAGGTTTTAACTCAGAATCTGTAAAAGTTATTTTCCCGAAATCTATTTTACAAAAGATGGGCTTTACCTCGAACTCCGCAAAAACTATTTTCAAATGGATTTTCAAACGAGTCTAGAAGTTCACTTCGTGCTATTAAATCAACATATTAGAATTAGGGTAGGGAAACTGGGTCAAAATCGATACCGGTGGTGGCCAATAAATACAAGTCTTCTTCTTCATCTTCGTCGTCGTCGTCAATCAATTAAACCTAACAAGTTGCATTATACTATAGTAAATGATACGCCTTGGTTCTTTCTCGAAAGTCTTTATCAAGCCAAGCCAATTAGAGCTGAAGACAAATGGGGATGGGACACTGACTGGTCGATCCTCACAAATTGCCTCCACTGGTCCTTGGAAATATCTACCTACCTTTTGGTTTGAACGGCTCAAATAATTATCGTGAGCCTCATGTATGTGTGTGTGTGTATATGTATACTTCTTTCTTGTTACGTTTGGTTTTTTTTAGAGTGAGTTTATTTTTATAATGTAACATGTTTTGACAAAAAAGAAGTAATATATTAACCAACGTTATCCCTTTAATTGGGAGAGAAAGTGTGATTTAGGGGTTGCTGTTGAATGAATGATACTTTTGAATTTTTATATATACCATTTCTTTTTTGAAAAACTGAAGTGTCCTATGTGTATTTAATTGTCTTCATCATTTGGTCTTTACAATTTTTGAAAAAAACTACTTATAAAACGTAGTGGAAGAAGTTTTTATTAAAAAAAATTCATTATAAAAATCACTCCTTTTTTTTTTACCACCATTCAGATTACTCCTTCCAATACTTAAAAGAAGACACTTTCAACTATTCATAACAATCAAGAAAATAATTAAAAGCAGTTCGTATAATTAATTTTTTTTAAAAAAATGCACATAAGAATATATCACATTCTCACCCTTAAATCAAAACAAATGGATAGCTCAGATTTAATATTTTACAAAATTAGTATTATTAATAGAAATAAATAAATTTAAACTATTAAATCATGATCTACATGATTTATAATTGTAATATATCTAGTATAGCAAAATTATTAACTCATAAACTATCATAATAAAAATTTTATAAAATATTAAATCTGAACCATCCATTACTTAATCTAATGGTAGAGATATGATTGTAAGGAGATACTTAAAAAGATTCTTCTAAGAAAATCCGTTCCTATCTTATTTAGGATACAGGAGAATAATGAATGTGACTTCCTATAGGTTTTATAACATATGTTGATTAATTATGATGTATTGATAAATACGTATCGACATTTAATAGCTGCAAATGGAATTTATATTTATAGTAATTATGATACTTGCAATCATCTCGATTTTAGCTGCCTCGCACTGTACACAAAACTTAGATGATAGTTTCACCAAAAAAAAAAAACTTAGATGATAACACTGGAAAGTGAGCCCCAAAAGAATTGACTCAGTCACCCTTCAAATTGCTTGGAGTATTACTGAACATACAGTGCATGCACCTGTGCTTATTTGAGGTTCATTAAAAAGAAACTCTTTACCTCTTTAACTTCCACGACTTCAAACATGCATATATTACAAACTAGTTAATTTATATATTCTTCCATCAAATTGATTAACGATCACTCTCTTTTTGTGACCCGAACTTTAAGACCGTACTTCATCAGAAGAACTATTGAAAGTGTGGGAGAAATGGGATGATCTTCCACGACCTGGATTTTATAATTCATTAGTATAGCAGTTGCCATTATCTTCATCTGAATGAACGACAAATCCTTACCCAAACAAGTCCTTGGTCCAGCGTTAAAACTAATGAACTTGTATGATGGTATATGAACAATGCTTCCGCTCTCTGTGATCCACCTCTCTGGCTTGAACTCCGAGCAATCTTTTCCCCAAACTTCTTCACATCTTCCAGTTGCATACAAAGATAACAGTATCATGGTACCAGCACCAACCTCATGTCCACTTGGAAGTATGTCGTTTTTGACTGCTTGCTTGCGCTCGAATGGTATGGGAGGGTACAGTCTCAGAGCTTCGCATAAAGCAGCATGAAGATATACTGAACTTGTGATATTTCGCTTCCTTTTCTTCTCCTTTGATCTCTTGAAGAATCTTCGCTTCTACTGAAGGGTGGTTAGCAACAAGCCAAAAGAACCAAGTGAGAGCTGAGGTTATGGTGTCTCTTCCTGCAACAAAGAGATTAAAAGCAATGTCTCTCAGAAACTTGTCATCCCCGTGTTCTTTTCCTTCTACCTCCTTCATCACACATGTTAACAAGTCATCGTTTTCTCTATCTTTTTGGTTGTATTTGTTTAGCTGTTGCTGTTCTCTCTTTGACGCTATACTTTCATAGAGGAACTTGTCAAAAACTTCACTAGCTTCGGCCATCTTCTTCTCTGGTCCAATTCTAAGCCATCTCTGAAGCTTCCAAATGCTTGTGGGCACCGTGTGTCTGTAGAATATAAACTCCTCAGCTTCATTGAAAGCTCTCTCGCATAATACTTCGGGGAAGTCAATGTTGAGGCAATTAGGGTCGGATCCTAAGACTGTGGAGCAAATTGTGTCGAAGTTGAAGCGATTAAACACATCCTGAAAATCCACTTCTATCCCTTTCCTTTCCACATGATCCAGAACAGGAAGCAGACAAGTCTCCACCTTGTTTCGAACGATCTTCTCCAAAAACTTCTCGAAGCTCTTGTTCTTGAAGAAAGAATGCAGAAGTGCCCTATGGTATTTCCAAGCGTCGGAATCAACTGTGAAAACCCCATGTCCGAAAGGTTCAAAGATTTCACGAAACTCTGGCCCCTTTTCGTAGTTGACGAAGTTCTTGCTCATCATATGATGTACATTCATGGGGTCACAAGTCACGAGGAAGTTCATTCGAGTGAGCCAGGGTCCGATGAAGCTCCCAGGGCACGCATGTCTCTGGAGAACCTCAGTTATAAAATCATGAATCCGCCATAAATTAGCGAGAAGTGGAGGCAACATCCCCAGTACAGGCCAATTTGTTAAGAGAGGATCTCTGAAACACCGTCTCTGATGGTAATAATACAGAAAGAAGGTAATTGCTGCAAAACCTGCAACTGCTTGTGCAAAGCCAACCTCCATGGATATCTCTCTTCTTTGATGGCTGTGAATGTAACCAATCTGGTGTAGTCTGGTGTGTGCGCATTGGTGCGTGTTATATTTATATAAAGTATACTTTTAGTAATTTATATTTACGTCTAGATTTCACTTTATTTCTTTAAATTTAAAAAGTACACTTTCAATCCCGCAAACTTAACGCCGTTATACTCTCTTAACGGAAATTGTTGATTCATCAAACTTAACACTGTTATTTTAAATGTTTTTATTTTACACAATTTAAAATATTAAATTTATTATATTATTAAATTAAAATTAAAATACTAGTATGTTTTGTCAACGTTTTATTGCAGTCATCAATTAAATTTGATGAGTCAGCAATTTCCGTTAAAAAAAACTAAAGGCGTTAAATTTGAGGGACTAAAAATGCACTTTTTAAACTTAAAGGACCAAAATGAAACCTGATGCAAACATAAAAGATTAGAAGTATCATTTAGCCTTATATATATTATTGAAGATAAGATAACTACTGGCAAAGGATATGCCATGTGACGTGCATGTGTGTATGGAATGGGTCTATTTGCTAATTCAAGCCGAAGTCTAGACTCAGACATACTCATTTGAGAAAGTGGTGTAGAAGTGCTTTTACGATTATGAGATAAATATGTAAAAAAAATCTTATCAATTTACAGAACACGTTTGGGGAGCACAAATGCTCTCCCAATCAGATACAGTAGGATATGGCTTTCATAACTCTTCTATCCTGTTTAGGTGATTCAACGTTTGTCATGATATGTGAGAGTTGTGAATGTGTGCGCGTGATCAATTATTCAACGTTGGTCTTGATATGAGATCAATTATTGTATTGTGAATGGGTGTATTAAAATCTTATACTACCTCTAAATCCATTTATTAAAAAAAAATGCAAGTTGCAGTTATCATAACTTAGTTTTCTAATAAATCTGATAGCAACACATTATTAATCTCTTGTCGACTAGCGGTTTTATCACGGCACTCGAAAGGAACGAGTCAACAAGATAATCCTCATAACGTAGCATAGTTTTATTACTTATGGTTAAAACTACATAGTATGATTCATTTTTGTTTTAACAGTGTTCAGTTATCTCACAATTATATAAAGTAAAATAAGAGAAAATAGTAGAAGATCACGTAATAGAATTTAATGTGTATAAATATATATATGATGGAGATATAACAGATTTTATAAAGCAAGAAATAACAATTCTATATAAAAACAATCCCTATGGATCATAGGAATTTGAGTCATAATCTCAACAATCTCCCCCTTAACTCAAAATTCCGCAGGGTTTCGCCATTATCAAATAACTAATTCTTATCGTAATTATCGGACTCGTGCATAAAATATTGATATTGATTTATAAATCTTACCACTTCTAGCTATTCATGAATTATGTATGCGCAAAAAAATTAGAAATAAATATCAAGAAAAAATGTTAAACTTTCATTTATCTACTCACAGAATTGGGATAAATATAAATTAGACGTATATATCCACAAAATTTTAGTATTTTAATATCTTTTGTCCAGGAATGATTAAAATAACGAATTTTTATTTATATATTATGATATGTTTATCAATTATCAAACCTTATTTTTTTTTTGCCAACGAAAGAAAACCATTAACATTAAACCCAAATAAACATACAAAGTCTTAGAAGATACCAAAACCAAACAACCAAACTAAAACTAGCCGTAAGCACACAAAAAAAGTAAAGACAAACATTAAACAGACTAAGATAAAGATCTCTAGCAACAACCATCCAACACGCCCATGCCTTCAACGGATCCTGAAATACCCAACTAGAAGGGTAAGAGCCGTTTAACGAAGCTTTGACAAACCATCCGGCTGCCAAATATGCTTCTAATGGAAACCATAAATAGAAATGGTTCCTAATCAGAATCCTTGAGAGAAGAACCTCAAGGAGGCCAACAGTCATAAAGATAGTCAAACAACCACACTTATCACGACAATAAGGAATGCTTATTACCTACTATAAGGAATGCTTATATTAAAAATTATTGCTTGTATAAACGATTATGCACATGAAAAAAAATTACTTATAAATAGAATTAAATAGAGTATTTTATACTGAGATACTGTGAAAGTATTATAACATTGGGAAGTTGCGTGTGACGGTGTGAGTAACATAACCAACATCAAATTAATTTTAGTGCATAATTTCAAGCTAAGAGGGTTCCACGTAATTTATTATAAATTTTAAATATAGAGGTGATGGCGATATTCTAATTGTAATTGGATGATGGACCAATGATCGAGTAGTTACCAGTCATCAATATTTTTACTATTATTTAAAATGATTAATTGGCATTTTCTCTATTAGATTTCATTCCTCATTCAATTTCTCTCTTATAATATGCTGGTGAATTTTGAACCTAAATTTACAAGTTTATTAATTAATACATAATGATTGTGAAATGATATTCTAGGTTTATTTTTGGTAGTTTATTGTTTAGGTTTATTAGTTTTGTTGTTTTTTTAAATTGACTTAGTTAATGATTGTTTGTTGGCCGAATCAATTGTTTTTTGTAATTAACAAGCATGTTTAATTAGTTTACGTTATTTCAATGTATATAGATTTTAAAAATAACGTAAAACTTCTTACATCCGTTTTCATGAAGACAACAGAGTCAACAGCTCTATTTGTTAAGTCTAGCAGACTTGATATATCTATCTGTTAAGTCCGTTTTAAAAAGGGATTTGACAGATAAACATGTCAAGTTCCTTTTTCTCCTAAAAATGAACATGACAACTTAATTTCTCATTTTACGTTATAATCAAATACTTCTAATATTCCTAACAAAGACATCTCCCACAAAATCGATATGAAAAGACCAACAAAACAGACATGAGAAGTATCTATTGTAGTAGTGTACGAGTCTAATATCTACTCATCCAGCCCAATCTTATTTTTAAACCACTTCTAACATATTTTATATCAATTAAAAAATCTTAAATTTCATTAACTTCTTTTAAAAAAAAGTAACAAATTTTCAATTTTACCCATGTTTAATATACAATATACTTTATGCAAACAAAATCAATATAATACATAAATAAGAAATTTTATATTCATATGAAAATTTATAAGAAGAAGTAAAATAAACATTATCTATATCCTATTTGATAGATATTAGATGGATTACATGTAATTATACAATCCGAAAGTTATGGATCAGCTAACATCATATAGATACACTAATTAGACAAATGGAAGCTATTGAGCCGCTAAGAAAATATTCGACGTTGGGAAGTTAAGTAAGAGTAGACATAGCAAACACCCAACCAAAGGTAAAGTTAAATTTTTTTATTTAATTATAGTGGAATTCCAAGCTAATAAGAGGGTTCCACGTGATTTATTATAAATTTAATTAGATTAAGATGTATATTGGTGATGGATGATCTTAATATGATTGGAAGTAATGAGTAGTTATGAATCATCACACGTTTTTACTATAATTAATTAATAATGATTTCCATTTCATTAACTTGTTAGGTTTATGGTTATTAGTTATGATGATTGTTCGTATAACTAATCAGACATTAGTCCACTTCATAATTTATTAGATGGATCGCATGTAACCATGCGAGTACCAAAGGAAAGTTGTTCGAGGTATCGTGTGTATTTGGAGAAGTTTTTTTCCTCTTTTTTTCATATTGCACACAAATCGTGATAAAAATTATATCTATACTTACTTCGATCTGCGTAAAAGCATTTTTCTAACGGATTTTCAAGCGAACACTATTCTTAAAGACACAAAGTACACAGGTAACGGAAGCTGTTGAGCCACTGTGACTGTTAGTAGTCGATGTTGGGAAGTTTAATTAAGGGTTTACCTATATATATATATTCCTTCACCTCCATTAAAGCCTTGTAACATAGAAGTAAACAATGAATGAAGCAAGAAAAACGAAGTTACGGCCAACAAATTCATATATCTAAAACTGTTAATGTCTATAGTTTTAAAATATTCCTTTACTTTTGATCAATTTTGATTTTTATTTATGTACTTTAAAAGGATGTTAATTTTAGTCCCTACACTTTAATTAGATTATTGAATTTTTTAATTAACATCATTAAACATCAAGTCATCAAACACAAACAAAATTAATGGTATTACTATCGAGTTTAAGTTCTTTTAAAATTACAGGAACAACAGTTTTAGGTAAAGTGAAATTGAGGGATCAAAATCACCACTTTTAAACTTGAGCACTTAAAGAGTCCGTTTGGTAAAGCGGTTGAGAAGTACTTTTACCATTTACGAGGTAAATGTGTGAAGAAGATTATCTCGTTTTGCGGAAAAGCACTGTTGAACGTACTTTGGGGTGTTGAGAAGCTTTCCCAAACACCCCCAAAATCTAAACCAGAGCAAAACTATATGAAATAAAAATTGGTTTAACCCAACTTGAAAATCACACTCACAATCCTTATTTTAAGTAGCTATTACCTCTCATCCTTCCCATAAGCCTTAGGAAACTTTTTTAAATGAGATTAACCAAATTAAATAAACTACTTTAATGTCAAACAAATTCGTTTTTAAAAAATGTTAAATATAAATATTTTACAACAATAAATTTGATTTTTTTAATCTCTTTTTAAAAAAAGTCAATTAGCTATTTATTGAATAAGCAGTATTTACAACATCAACCTATTTCATTTGATTCCTATATATCTCATACCTTTTTCCCTTCTATACTTGATTTCTTCAATGAATAATTTGGGCTCAACTGCAATTGTCTTGTTGGTACCAGAAGGAAAATAACTCTTGCCCAAAAAAAAGTATAGTTTTAAGGGAAAAAATATAAAAAGAAATTATTCAAGTGAGGAGAGAAATACACTAATGTAATTTGAAATGTGCAATATAAATAATTTTCATCTACACAAATCCAATCTTGAAAATTACACACAATCTGCCCACTCAGTGTACAGTGTTTCAGAAAATAGAAAGACTCGAGAAAAATAAAAAGAATAAAAAAATAACAGCTGAAACATGAATAAAAACAAGGAAAATAAAAAAGAAAAAGGAAACACAACAAATCACATTGCGGAGCCTACTCACACACAAACATCTGATCACACTCATCTCTCACTTTATCTCCTGGCCGCCCCATGAATAGCTGCAATGTAGAAAAGCTGCGTAGCTGACAGTATAATCAAGAACGCCTCCATTGTTCTCTGCGAAATTAAACAATCCCAAAAGCTCAACTTAGCACAAAACCAACAACCATATGAACAACCAATCAATGAAAACTGAAAAGTCGCTCTCTTACCAGGCGAGCATTTCTGATATGAAGCTCAATCTCTTTGCAGGCAAAACTGTACAAAGCATTTGCTTATCAGATCAACATAATAAACATTACAAAATAACACATTAAGATTCAATTTTATCTTAGAAGTTTTCATGCAAGAGGTATGTGTGTTTAGAAGTTTTCGTTACATCAATATTTTCCAAAAGCGTTAAAAAGAGGATACTAATTTTAACGGGATAAAATTGTTTCTTGTTTAAAATTTCCGGGTTGGTATTCATCAAGCAAAAAGGTTCAGAAGCAAAAATCTCCAGCAAAAGTTGCACCTTAATCCAAAAGGAAAAAAAAGAAAGAAAAACCTTGTTCAGAGAAATAATGATGGATGGATGGATTATTACCCCATGGCAAGGAGTGTGAGAGTCCAAGCAATGGCAGCAACGGAAGCAGCAGATGGCAAACTTTCAGGAGTCCATGAACGGACATGATTGAATCCAGAAATTGCAGAAGCAGCTCCAACAACTCCAGCAATCAAAGCGAATGTCACAAAGAAACCAGTTGCTGCGTTCCCCATTGGGAAGTATATGGGTGAAAAATGAGCTGGAAGCTCAAATCCTTGACCTGCAATTTCACACCAGTACAATAAAACATAAGCAGATGCTAATTTAAGATAGGAATCACTAAAGTGTCTGGTCAGAGCAACATTGACATTACCTATAATAAAGCCATGATCTATTGCTCTGTTCATGGCCCATCCACCAATGCCCAAAATGATCACGTACATGCAAAAGTTGAGGGCCAGAAGCAGAGTGGCAACGGGTTTCATTTGCTCGTTGGCCATTTCTGTACTGTAGAAAGGAGCAGGAGGTTTCAGAAAACCAAGAACGAGATGAAGGAAAGTTTGTTCTGATCGAGGATGGTGTAAGGGACAGGTTTTAAATATGTTATATATATATATATGCTATACAAAATGAGAATTGAGTGGAAACTTTGGTTCTTTTCTTGCTAAGGCTGCTAGTTCAAAAGACTAATATGCAGGGTTGTAAAGAAGACGAATGTTCGTGCTTCAGCTTCAAGGCAGGAAGAAACATGCCTGATTCTTTCGTGCCCACATATTTTTATCGATTGTTCTTATCCATAATAATACCTTGATCTGTTTCGTAGTTGTTCCTTCTTCGAGGCAACTCATATTCTTTGCCCCTTGTCGACTCTTCCACTGTGGCCCCATTTCGTCTTCAAAAAGCTTGCACTATTTTAAGCCTACGTGATATTGGGATGTGATCATATATTTAAACTAGACCAAAATTTGATATTAAAATTGTTTCTAGTTAAATTGCCTAATTGAAAGGTTGAAGCTAAAGTATTTTTTTTAGCATTCTCGAATCATGTTGGAGATGCAACAGTTTGTTTTTTCTGAGATTCATATTCCACATATGGAATAATGTTTCCCAGGTATAATAAAAAGCAATGCTTGGCAAAAAGTTCGCATTTTTAATCGGAAAAACAAAAGATGTCTTCTGCAAAATCTTCACTTGATCCAAGTTAATCTTAGGAGTCAGGGCATTCACCCCGCTGACTCAAAATCTGTTAATGGAGCACTGTAACAATAGAAGTAGAAATTAGCGTAATTTTTTGGGAAAAAATTAAAACTGTAACCATATGACTACAAATTTATGTTGAATCAAAATAGAAGACATATAAACAGAAATTACATTAGTTGGTGAAGAACAGCGAATTGAAAATTTAATCCTTTTTTGGAAATGAAAGACGACCAAACCATCACTGAACCCTCCACCTAACTCCTTTACCAATGGGCAATGCACCAAGAGCCTCAAAATCTGATTATGTTCGTGGAGTCAACTGCTTTTAATGAGCAACAATTGTTCGTAAATAAACATTTCTCATGTCAGCTTAAACCTTTTAGGACTGGAAAACGTAGCGTAAGGTTGTATGAAATTGAGCCAAAATTGTGCAGCAAATTAAGAACAGGGTACATCCGCTTTCAATTCTTGGGACCCAAAAACCAAAAGCCATACCCAAATGTGTCAATGATAGTCATCCAGCATATTCATCATTACTTGAGGTGTAAAAACACAGATTACTGTAAGGTTGAAAAACTAGGGATCCAGATCAATAGATGGGGGGAAATTATTAAAACGGCCATTGAACAAGCCAAATATCATGATGTCAAACAAGCTACAAAATTTAGCAAAAAAAAAAAAGTGCATGACCAAAATCCATCACCACGAAAACGATGCGAACCAAAAAACTCAGTTACAAAACACAAGTGACTTTCAAAGCCATCCACATTACTCATCCTCCTGGCTGCGTAGTCTAGCAGTCCTGTTTGTAACAACAAGATCAAGCTGGGCAGCTCTCTCCACTATCTCCTTCCTCTTCCTCGTTGAAACATTGTGGGCAATCTCAGCACAGTAAGTCCTGAAATAACAGAAAAGGGGGGCGTTGGTACAAGTTCGGAATTCTGATGCCAATCAGTACAGCATGGATCAGGATCAATGGTTAAAATGAATCAGTTCACCTGTTATGCATCATAAGAAGTTCAAGCTCTTTGACATTGTTCACAACAAATTTCTTGAAGCCATTTGGGAGATAGTGCCTAGTCTTCTTATCTGATCCATAGCCAATATTTGGCATTAAAGTGCATCCCTTGAACTTTCTTCTGACACGGGAGTCAATACCCTTGGGCCGGCGCCAGTTTTCCTAAAGTAAACATACAAGAAAACAATTAATTTACAACAAGGCAATCAATTACAAGGTCAAGTGACAACTTAGAATATTGGCCAAGACATTCCTAAAGCACTATGTGCATGCCTTCCCAAAGTCATACTATTTTTCAAGTGAGGCAAACCAAATTCTTGGTTCTTCACATTACTTTAACATCAAAAAATTGTACATTATCACAAGGAAAAGATTGTTGTGTTTAGTGTAGGAGGGGTGAGGGAGAAGAGAGAATAGAAGAGAGGGAAGGAACAGAGAGGAGGGACGGAAAAGAGAAACTGAGCACTGTATTCATATCATCATATCATTACATAATGGTGGGCTCCCTTTATATAGGGAGCTGGTTCTTAGGATCCCTAACTACCCTTGCTTATGATTACTTAGGCTTAGGTGTTTATTGAATTAGTCTGACCACCTTGCCCTTCCTTTATTATGTTTACAC